>OMKY01218831.1:0-11122 GCA_900302395.1 Bregmaceros cantori | reverse complement strand
GCGGGGGCAAGGGGGAGAACGAGACCACGGTGGCCCTACGCGGGGGGCTAGCAAATGTAGCACGACAAAGAATGTGTCATGCTACTGCATATACTCAGTGCTACTGCATATATTCAACCACTTCAAGTGCAAACATTAAAACAACCATATTTGGAGTAGATTTGGCACACAGCATTATTGTTCGTGTTCATTTTCTTTTTCCATTCATTATTCACCATTTTCGGTTGTCCAGAAAAATGTCAAACCTTCAAAAATAAAGCCACTATTGCTAAGTAAATAAAGTTCTTAGTTCATTTTAAAAGACAGTTTTTTAAGAGGATGACTGAGGATAACTGTGGCAGCTCTGCAGACACACTGTTGTGTCTGCGACTCTGTCCGTGGTGCTGATATTTGACTTTTTTCCAGCCAGTTCTGGCGATTGCAGCGACCACACAGGCAAACCATTCAAAACTAGAAGCACTCAGAGAGCGCAAACCTGCGCCAAGGTCAGGGGGTCACTGATGCCAAAACATCTAGATGCTCTGGAATCCTACATCTACAATATAACTTAGAATGATGTAAATCACCAAAATGGAATCAGTTGTTCCGTTTTGTCATTTCCAACAACTCTACAAAATTTCATCCAGTTATCATTTATCCTGCTGACATTAAACCATCGCGACTGAAAACATAACCTGCTCTTGGCGCAGGTAACAATTTTTTATTGACGGGCAGTGGGATGACGTGAAGTGGCGCGAGCGGTATTTCTGGTTTGTTTGCCATTTGGTCATATTCCATTAGGAACAACACTTGTCTGTTGGAAATAAATTTAGTGTGTAGTGCACAAAGAGCACGAAGTGGAGTGCACTTTGCGAAGTATGCAAATGAAAACATCCAGCGGTCTAATGGGCTTCACTGGTGAAGTATGGATAGGGGGAATTCAGCAATGCTGTGGCAGCAATTCTCCAGCATTACATCCTCTGGGACTATTTCATCTCTTCCATATGACGTTATGTCATACATATCTGATCTTATTCTATATGCAAGTTGATACCTACGTGTGTGTGCGTATGTGTGTCTCTGTGAGTGTGTGAGTGTGTGAATGTGTGTGTGCATGCCTGCACATGCATGTGTGAATGACACGTTCTCATGACAAACACAAAGTGCCACATCAGCGGAAACTGAAGAATGGATCTTTAATTTTTTTTTTTTTTCTTATCTTGGTGAGATGTCCAATGACACTGATGGGCAAACACGCGCACGCACAGGCACACACGAGAAGAATATGCACTCACACATAGGAGCAAACGCCTGCACAATGTGGCTGAGTGCGTGTTTGTCGTGAAAGCTAAATAACCATGTTAAGCAACAGTTAGCAGAAAGTAACTCTTGTCCGGTCAGCGGTTTTCACGCTTTTCTTTCCCTTGTGCACTTTCTGCTTCACTTACACAAATACACGCATGGGTGCACAGTTCACACGCTCACGTAATGACAAAAAAAGAACAAACAAGAGACATTTATGTTTATGTAGAAAAAAAAACAGCATAATCAAGAGACAAATTATTCAAAATAAAAGCGTATGCCTGTAAAATGGCCATGGGCAGGTTGTAATGTGCATTTTAACTGTTTCAGAGACGCCACAAAAAGGATATCACAAAGTACTCACTATGTAAAGTCACCATGTAATGAAATAATGACAATGCGCCCGTACTTTCAGAAACCTTCAAATGACACATTTTACTTTAACAACTATCTGGCTTATCAATGTCCCTAAAAAATGACGGTTGCTTACAAGGCTGTCTCTAGAAGGGCAGCCAAACATAGAAACTCCGCATGGAATAAAGATATTGTGGTGGCCAAACTACTCGGCACAGATCTGTAAGATCATCATTATTGTTATGGACAGTGTTACTGTGAAAGGGGGATGAGAGAGCGGGAGCTAGTGGACATGCAGTACCTGACCGTGAGGGGAAGCAAGCTCACGGTGGTGCATGCACTGTGATCTTAAGCCACAGCAACTATGTGTGGGGCTGCCATACGCGCAGCGTCTTTAACCACTACATTACGAGGCCAGCCCCGGGTCGATTATATTTATTAGGGTTAAAATGATCGTAATAATTCCACAGCATTTTCTTGCCGATGGGGACAACATAGAAGACTGATTAAAAGATGTAAAAAAAGCTTGCTTGGGGCTTGTGCTAGAATGATGTGTCAAAACATAGCACACTGTAAAAAAATAAATAATACAAATCAGCAGAAAAAACAGTGCATTCTAAGCACACGGCCTCTGTACCCCACATTAATTTGGGAACAGATTAAAATGCATGCCGTGACACACCTCAGTGAATAATGAAGTGCCGAGGGCGTCGAGAACGATGTGTTAACTTGGGCGGGCTGCGTCGATCGGAACCCCCGAATGCGGTTGGGCTGCAGAGAACACGGGAGAAAACACCTTTGACCGCAATTATCGTCTGAGATTCTGTCGCGGGCCATTCACGGCCGACTGCGTTCCGAGCTAAAACAGAGTTGTGTTGGCAGCACCATACTGTAATTATACATTGACACATGCAGCTCACAAACTGCCGTGGTGTGCTGCTGTATTTTTCAGTATAACGTTGGATTGCAAGTAATGATATCCACATGGCACACTCGGAAAGCACATACCTACATACATATATAGTCTACTGTGACAAATCACGCCCCTGGAACTAATCCCCTCTAAACCCGGGATCTAGCCCCGCTAATTTCAAATTGCGGTCTGAATGCACCCTAAAACAGTGAGAGAGATGGGACCTAAGGCTCCACTAATTGGAAACCCCTGGATGAAAGCAGCGGGCCGCGGGAGGGTAGAACAGATCAGCAGATGGGCATGCACGTCCGTTCAGTGTTTAATGCCTGGAGCCATATCCTGGATCCCCATGAGGTCTAGCTCCAAGCCTTTCAACCTGCTCTCCATATGGCACAGCACACCTGTGTGTGTCTTTGTCGAGGACAAATGCAGGCAAACAAACAAACAGATATACACACAGGCAAGCAAACAAACACAGGCCCACACAAAGTAACAAACACACACAAAGAAAACAAAGTTACGAGAACAAACACATAAATAGAGAAACAAACACATAAACAAAGAAACATGATTCGCGTATGACAAACACACACACATTCAAGCAAACATGGCGAATCTCGCAGGGGAGAGAGTTCCAGAGTGCAGGGGCAGCCACACTGAAAGCATGGTCCCCGAGGGACCGCCTTTTACTGGACAGTAAGGAGTCCCAAATCAGAACACCTCAGCTTCTGAGGTGGGGTGTAGTCCTTGAGGAGGTGACAGAGGTACAGTGGGGCACGGGAATGGAGGGCTTTGTAGGTGAGGAGGAGCAGTTTGTAGGTGGTGACGGAATTTGACAGGGAGCCAGTGGAGTGGTTTGAGGGTGGGGATGATGTTTTGCCAGGGTTTGGTCCGGGTTAGCACTGTATATAATATATTATATTCACTCTGAATATATTGTAATTTGTCCAGGATGTTGTTGGGGAGTCCGAACAGGACCCCATTACAAGAATCCAGGTGGGAGGACACAAAAGAGTGAAGGAGCATCTCAGCGACAGCGTCAGAGAGAGACGGGCAGCGTCTGGAAATGTTTTTGACATGGAAAAAGGCAGATTTTGTAACGGATTTGATATGAGTTCGAAATCAGAGGGTTGAGTCCAGGATGACACCTAAGTTGCGTACTCCGGGAGATGGGGAGATGGAGCAGCTGTCGATTTGAAGAAGGAAGTCTTTGATTTTTGGAAGCAGCGCCTTGGGAGCCATGACCATGAGCTCTTCTTGCGATTGAGTTGGTGTAGGTTGGTGGTTAGCCAGGTCTTGATATCCTGAAGGCAGTTTACAATGGAGGATGGGGGGAGCTGAGGTGGGTGTTGTGCTGAGATAGAGCTGGGGATCATCAGCATAACAGTGGAGGTTGACGGCATGTTTTTGGATGATCTGCCTGAGCGGGAGCATGTAGATATGAAGAGGATTGGGCCAAGTACAGAACCTTGTGGGACACTGTGGGTGGACAGGTGCTGGGTGAGATTTAGAACCATGGGTGGAGATAAACTGCTGGCGATTGGACAGGTAGGAGTGGAACCAGGAGAGGGCAGATGAGGTGAGGTCCAGGCACTGTAAGTTGGTGGGGGGAGTGCCAGTGGAACACAAGTCCAACGTATGACTTCTGTTGCGGGTGGGGCCACGCACATGCTGGGTGAAGTTGAAACAATCGAGCAATGCATTTGGAGGCGAACACGCAGCTTCTGGAATCCACATGCACGTTCATGTCGCCAAGCAGATATGTGGATGGAGACAGGGCACAGACAGGGGTGAGAAGCTCAGACAGTTAATCACCACAGCTCAAGATTTAATCACCATGATGGATTATGGAATGGAATAGCAGACAAGTTCACGGAGCCTTATGGAGGAGTACTGAAGTGTCCCCATTCACGGTATTCGGCGGCTGGTTAGCGGTGGTGTCCAGATTTGCGGGAGGCAGACGAGGTTTGACACGAACTGAGGTAACGATCATTTGCTGTGTCCGGTTGTGGGAGGGAAACACCAAAAGGCACTTTAAAGCGGCTTTTATCATGGTTGAGAAGTGGCGACAAAACGCCAGCGTCCTCTCAGATCAGAAGTGAAACACACAATATAATTGTGAAATGACACACCTCGTCCCGTCCGGAATGCAGTAGATGGTCTCATCATCTCGTCGATTGCGGTAAGGTTCCATTTGGGGAAACGAAAGAAATGTAACTTGCGTGATGCGCGATGATGCTACACAGCCTTTTACACAGCGATTTCCAGGCATGTCGGGTCGCGGCAGCTTGCACACCGTGCATGTGCAGGAATGTAAACAATGGCACGTGTATCCAACAACTTCGCCTGAGAGGAGGTGATGCTACTGCGCACTTGGGCAGATCTTTGGAAGGTGTGACGTCACAATCTCATTCCCAATGATGCCGCAATTAGAAAAACGGTGGGCCCAGATCAAAATCAGGCATGGTCCCAAAATGTGGGGTTGTAAGCTGAGATATTGTCACTTGTCTCAAAAGTGGGTGGGCTCACGCCCACCAAGGCCGACCCCTGCCTACTCCACTGTCTCACACTCTGGCATGAGCACTGTCAGAGCCAGGATTCAAATCACCAACCTTTCAATTTTTAACCCTCCAGAGGCTGCTCTACCAACAGTATACAATTGTATATGTGATGCTAGATAAGTGTATTATTTTGATCAAGAATATTGGTCAAGAATAATAGTGATGGTAATAATTCAGTTTTTGTGTCATTGTGTGTCATTTTAGTGATTTGTATATGTCCATCAAAATCAAAATGTGCTTTGGCATGTAGGATCTAGTTGTAACAACATTTAGTTTTCATTTACAGCAACAGTTCTGTTAAGCACTCAAGTACCACGAGAAAAATAGATTTTCCTACTCTTCCTTTGGCTGTCCTCCACACCACCAGTAATCCCGTTATCATTCTAACTACTAGTGTATGCTGCACATACACTAATCATGTTGAGAAGCCTGCAGTGGAGGCCAAGTGTTAGATGTGGAACACATGGGGGAGATGGGACGTGCTACTACTGACCCCAACCATAAGCTGGGCCTTGAGCATTACAGACGTTGTTTAGTCACTGGGGCCAAATGTAAATGTCACAACTGAGAATGGGATATACTGTACTGTCTGCACTAGCATAATAGTTTACTATGTCACTCACTATTTCATTCTTTTTTTTAAATGTATTTAAATAATGTTTTTGAATGTATTTAAATAATGTTTTTGAAGAACTTTCGGACCATGGTTAGCTTTATTCAGGAATACCTAAAAAGGGGTGAAGAAAGGGGAGGAGACATGCAGCAAAGCTGTTGGTAGGGGTAGCTAACTCACGACTCTCCGCGTATAAGTGCTTTGTGGAGCACTGTCTCAACAGACTCAGCTGCTGCGTTGAGCCCTCGTTTGAATCATCTCTCTCTGCACCTTTTACCCTCCACTACTCACTTCGCAGAGTATTGTTAGGCCGATTCATTAATATGACCGTGGACTTTCAGAGATCTGTTCCCGATTGTTGTTTACTGATTATTGGTTTGAATGGCATCAGTTTGTTTGAATTGCTATGTGATCTGTGATTTGGACAAAACACTTTTCAAAACACTCTTAGCTTATTGGATTCCACGACGCACTGTTATATGTGCTGTTTCTTGAGTTCAGTCAGACCATGTATACAATTCTGAGGAAGCAGCAAACTTTGCGAGACGACCATTTTCAGTACATACATTTGAAGGTCTGTGAAATACTTGTGTGTACTAATATGGTCTACATACAATTTGTGTTTACAACTCTTTTTTTAATAGAAATATGCCATTGAGCAAGCCATGGCTTGCTCACTTCATGTTCAACTTGGATTTGGTGGAAAAACGATCTCAACACACAGCATGTGATCATACAAACACACACATATACACACACAAGGGCACACAGGGGCACACAAAAACACACACACACACACACACACAATTTCTATTCTTTGAAGATGACTCACGCCGCTAAATAATACAACACAAACACAGAGTCATTGAAGGGCCAAAGAAGTGCAGGAATGGCGGTTCTCTACCGAGTATAAAGTTCTGGTAAGCTTCAGCAATGAGTTGAGCGGCGTTTAAAAATGTACCAGCCTCCTGAATATCCTCAGAAAATGGAAGGAGATAGAGGAGCGTATTCCCACTCGCAAACTAAGCCACTGAGAATGCTGTTTACCAACAAGATCTTAAGATCAATGACAACTACTTTTATTACTTACCTGCACCTGCTCTTAACTAGTGAAGTGTAAGTAAGTAAGTAAGTGAGTAAGTAAGTAAGTAAGTAAAATAGAAATTCGAAGAATTTGACCACGGCAGGCACAAAATACGTTAGAAGCGCTCACCGAAGCAGGGAGGCATAACCGGTCTGTTGCTGAATGAGCTTTGCAAAACATGAAATGTGTCGTGGAGATAATGAGCATGATGTTAAGTTGTATCTTCTGCTTTCATCTACATTCGCGTTAACTCAGCAGTGCGGTCACAGCATAGTGTGAGATAATTAGCATACAATGCCATGAGCGGGTCAGCATGTCAATTATCCAAGCATAAATACCAGTCATTTGCTTTTCTTATAACTGTTGGTTCAACCACTGTGTAACATTGATTACATTCTCATCATCTGCTATATGGACACACAACTTAAGAATTGAAGTATGACATATGTGAAGAATTAACAACGGGTGATTCGGTCATTCTGTCCGAAAGAGCTGGCGGCTGGTGACACCTTTATCGGAGCGTGGCAGCCGACAAAGGGCTCAGAACATCAAAGTAGCCAACGCCGCATGTCTAATACAGCCAACGAGACGGACACGCGCGCCAAGGCAGCCTGGCCTGGGGAGCGTGGGTTTAGCAGATGTGGCGTAGGCGGCTTCAGCCATGTGAGATCTCTCCTAGCGGTTCAGGCCAGAAACCTCGCCCCCACAACGACAACCATGACGTTACTTGACATTCATCAGTTTCATGAGTCCAGTGACTTTCAAATGAACAAAGTAAAGAAAAACACCCGGCAAAATTCATACTGAAATATGTTCTTCCCTGGTATTTGAGTTGTTTGCCACAACGCGGTGAGTCATTGGTCCACTTTGGCTCAGATATGTGCCCCCTTACCGCTAAAGCTTGAGGGATTGACAGAATGGGCCAAAAAAAGAGAGAATAAATATTAAAAAAGTGAGTCGGTCTTTTTGTTCGCAACTGCACTTGACTCAACTCGTATTTACCATGGATTCAGTCTGCACTCTCACATTGTTTTTGGTAACTAAGCAAAAGGTTGAACAAAAAAATGGCTGTGGCCCTGAAGTCATAAAAAAAGTAATTACTCTGACAACAACCCATAAAACACTGTGCATATAATTTAAAAAATACACATGTGCCTTCATGTCCTTCGGCTGTGTGTGCATGTGTGTGAATTTTGTGAACGGCCTCATTGTGTATGTATGCGTGTATCTCTCTAATTGTAATCCATTCAGCCAACTTCACGGTACAAAGCAGGAGCAAATGTCATCAGAGGGGAACCAGGTAATTGGAGCGAGTCACAAAGACTGTGATTGCATTCATTTCCGCGTATTCACTATCACGCCTTTTGAGCAGACACCCAGGGAATACAAACAGCACAGGTTAAAAACCTCACGCAGGAGAGGGAATGGGAAAACAGACTTTTTCACCGGTGAGGAACCCATTGACATCTCTGACGTCATCTCCATACTGAGTCACTTGTGATGGTTTCTAGAGCTGAAACTACTATTCTGAAAGGATGATTTCAATAGTCGATTAGTTGCCCATTATTGAGATGATTAGCTGACTAATCGGTTGGATTTTTCTTCGAAAGAATACCCCAAATACTTAGAGCAAGCAAGATTAATTTTGTCAATTTGAAATATAGTCAAATTTGGTTCTTCTTAAACAGCAAGTGTACCGACAATTAACAGGTTTTTCTTCATATTCATCTTTTTTAAATCATTTATCTCCATTTAATGTTTCATATTTTTGATCTTTTCTGGATCTGAATGAATATCATATTTGTGTGGCACAATAGGGGGTAGGGTCAGCACGGAACTGGTGACAATAACGATAATTCAATTCCCTGACGATTATTGATTATTAAATTCATTGCTGATTAATTTTATAGTCGATTAGTTGATTAATCGTTGCAGCCCTAATGAAGCCCTAATGATATGTTAATCTAATACGACATTGATTTTTAACACTGTATACATTATGTATCCATTCACTCACCAATAGCTGCAGCTGCCAAGAAAGCCATTCAACCACCAAGACCCATTGGGGTCCACTGGGGCTCAGGGGCTTGTCCAAGTTCTCCCTGAGACTGTTGGCTGGGATTCGAACCACCAACCTTTCGTTCTTCAACCCTCTGGTCATTGGAATAGCCATTCTACCGAATGACCAAGAATTGCATTAATCCAAACCAGATCTCTTAAACTCTTCCATCGTTAACTCTCCCAACTCAGCCCCCAACTCTGCCTTGAGGCATTAGTTAGTGAAATGACCCTAAATGAACCTTATTCCTGTCCCAACGAAGTGCATAATCGCCCAAACCACAATTCCCAATTCCTTTACGCAAAGATAGTGGTGGAAATATCCAAAAGATTCAACAACAATCTCACAGAGGCATTTGGGGAGTCAGTACACAAAATCTGAGTTCACAATGTGAGGAGAACATCTTGCCCAGAGCGCTTTTGTCTTGTTCATCTCCAGAAACGTTGAGTTCAATTATTGTTCATTATGTTCTCTTGTATAGATTTTTGTGTGTCTCTCAACGAAGTTGAGACAGCACCTGTGCCTCTAGGCCACCACTTTAGCTTGCATTCTTCTTTGCTCCATTTCATTATTAACTGAAATACTGCTTGCGTAGAAGGTGAAATGGTGACTTGCAATTTGGAGGAATTCACAGTTGAGCACTGCACCGGCTGGTTTCTATAGGGTACATTTTGGCTTACAAACTTGGTAATGGCTTTCCCAAGATGCATTCCATGATGTCTTCTGCATTGTGTGTGTTTGTGAATTCCCACAACACTGCCTGATCATTTACATGCATGACGCTTACCCTTACTGTACTGGTACTGCATTCCGCCTGGCTCTAACCAACAAACATTCTAAGCTATACTGTGCATCATCCGGGTCACGGCACCATACGTAACAGGGTGGGGTGGGGTGGGAACGGTAAGTGATTGCATGGACAGAACCGATCAACTGGTTTATAGAATGCCCATTTTAGCTTACTCAAGTTGGTAATGATTTTCCCAGCATGTATTGGCCAATTGCCTGGTGCTTCTCCCCAGGCATGGAGATATTTTGAATCTTTTCATGGGCCTTTCTTCTGGTAAGAACAAATCCTGTTGTGCAAACTAAATGTCATCAAAAGGGTTGTGCTACCAAGATCCCTCAATAGAGGGCGAATAGTGGCATGAGCTTTGGTTGCGTTGATTGGTGTAAAAGACGGGGGCCTAGAATGGAGCCTTGAGGAACGCCATGGGGCCTAGAATGGAGCATTGAGGAACGCCAGGGGGCCTAGAATGGAGCCTTGAGCAACACCAGCAACTGTGTGCACATGAGCATGCATGATTACACAAATCAAAAGCAATGACTTAAAAAAAATACGCTCAATTCTGTCACAATGGAAGTAAAATCCACCTGGTCTCTGCTAGTATACACGCTGAGCTGGCACAGCTGCCTATGAGGGTGGATGGGTGCAGGTTATTATTATGCTGTGTTAAATTTGCAAATGCGGCCTAGGATTTAAATGCTGAATGGTGTGCACGCCTATTAATACTCTTTAATAAGGGTCACTGCTGCTGCGCCTGCAGAGAAATATACGTGAGGAAACTCGCATATACAGACACACACACACACACACACAAAGAACTTAATTTGATTGCACACTCCAGTTCAATAGCGTTGACACACGCATGCATGAGCAAGCAGACATTTGCGCGAGCACAGGCACACACACGCACACACTCACACACACACACACACAGCTCTCACGGCAATTCTGTCTGTAGTACAGGCGGTGATACGTTATACAAGGTAATTAACTCAATAGCCCCAATCACATTGTCAATTAATAATTTAGGGGTGTGTGTGGGTATATTTTGTGCCTGTCTGTGTGTGTGTGTGTCTGTGTGTAATACAGAGTTTGTGCAAGTGTGCTTGTTCATGCATGCATACACACATACACAGACACAAACGTTATTCTAATGTTTGCTTGGGGGACTGCCTGAGTTCTCATGCAGGTGTGTATTGAGTTGGGTGTAAATTAATAGATTTTTTTTTCATCTCGGCTATATTGGGAAATAAGAGGTACAAAATGAAGTGTGATTGGCCCGAAGGCCTTTCCCATTACTACTAACTATGTTTGCTATGGAGCCTGGCACACACTGCTTACAAGAGGACCACAGTCTGACGAAGCACAGCCCTGGGCTTGTTGTGGTTAGAGAGAGAGAGGGAGGAAGGGGAGAGGGAGAGAGGGGGAGGGGAGAGGGAGAGAGAGAGGGAGGAAGGGGAGAGGGAGAGA
>OMKY01218827.1:0-13304 GCA_900302395.1 Bregmaceros cantori | reverse complement strand
AAACATGTCTAAACGTCTCACCACTCAACCCCCATCTACGCTGTCATTTCCGATTTTGAAAATTAAATTTGTTAAAATTAAATTAAAAAGTTACAATTATTTTTGTGACTGAACGAATCGGTACAACGTACTGAAATTCGACGTCTCGCCTTGGGTGACCTCTCGTGGCCGCAGGGAAAACGGCAAGTTTTACAAAGTGCGTGGATTTCAGTTTTGGAATTTCGCGATCGCTGTATTTTACTGGACTAATTAATTTAGATTAAATAGTTTGCTGATGAATACGTTATTATAATATTTTCATATTAAAATATTTCTTACAGTAAAATGTAGCATGTTCTATCATTGTCCTTAGCAACACAACACATGCTAAATTAAACACCATTTTCCTAGATTATAATCTTGGAAATATTACATGAATAATTAACATATTTTGTTTCAAATGTATGCATAATCTGTAATGTGGAGATAGTGAGACATTAATGATTTTGCAACAGTAATTTAGGTTAATAATCATTGCCATTCTAACGCAAAAACAACACCACATTCATTGAATCGTCTCCAAAAGTGTCGAATCGATTATCAACCCTCTCCCAATAAAAACCCAAACCGTCTCTGCTCATAAGAAGCAGACTGCCTGAATCCATCGTGAATTAAAGAAACACAGGAGTGCATTATGAGTGTTGACCAGCAGAGGGAAGCATTGTCCAAGATGATTCCCCCCCCACCCTCTCATTTTAAATTATGAAGACGCACAATGTACAGAGTGTCTGTGCTCTGGAACCCTGTTCTCTGGGCGCTTTTATCTTTTACATCCTTCATAAACCATTTAAAATTGCTGACAGGAGCAGGATTTGAACCAACAACCTCTGGAGTACAAACCCAATGCAGATACCAGTCAACCACAGAGGACTGCTAACAGACCTCTGGTTATTGGTAGCCTTTACGTGCTGCAGTCACTCATTTCTGAAACCAACAACCTCTGACATGTCAGTCCACGACACTGAACATTGGACTACACCCTCAGGCTGTGTTATCAGCAGTCCTCTGTGGTTGATTGGTATCTGCATTGGGGGTGTACTCCAGAGATTGTTCATTCAAATCCTGGAGAAATATTTTAACAAATCATTTGTACATTAAATTGATCAAAGGCTTGAAAATGAGCATATTTTGTAATTTGCTGTGCTTGTGAAAAAAATGACCTTCAGAGATCCCTTGGGTGACTGCAGGGGGGGGAGAGAGATAAACCAGGGGGTCTTATCTCCGCAAAGAGTGAAAACAGGGGGTTTGCAACTTTTTACTGGCGCATCAAAGAAAAATGATGAAGAATCTTGACAAGTAGCTACCTCGCACCCATGACCCGCCCCCCAGAATTGTTAGCAATTGCTAACTTATACTTACCATATACACACAAACAGGTAATTGTGTATTTTTTTCCCTTTTGGGCCATGCGATTGTTCTAAATCTTTGATTGAATGTCCAAAGGTTTTACATGTTTGCCTAGAATGGGAGTTGAACCAACAACCTCTGACACCCCAGTCCATGACACTGACCTCTAGGCTACAAGATCTGGTGACAAACTTGGACAACTGGGATTTTATCAGTGTACTCCTCTTAAATGTGAGATATCCCCCCACTAACCAACATCACACCACCCCCACCACCCATTCACAACATTTAAGCACCATGGAAATTTTATGGGGACATATATCTACATACAAAAATTCCCTCCTTCCCATGGGCCTACAAACAACCCAGTCCTGAGCAGCCTGTATATAGCACCTTGTAAATAGTTTTTTATTCACATAACAGCTATTTTAACTATCTTTTGAGCACTGTGCATGCTTTTTTAAAAATATTAATGACACTTATTTTTAAGATTGTTCCAAGCACTTATGGTTTTTGCAGCCATTTATATATTAGACATAAGTGCGAACATTCCCAAAACAAATACAGCATTAATAGTTTTAATACAAATTAAAACCAATTGAGAGTCTAGCTGCATATTACATTAAATCAAAATAATCAAATCATTGAAATATAACTTTAGGTTACATATATTCTTATTTTAACCCCTAGTTTCATTGACATACTTTCGTTTCTGGTAGAATTGTAGTCACAGCCCAAGCGACCACAAGACGGGGCCCAAACCGTTTACTGTGTTAAGAGAGTGTGGGCCGCTGCCCGCCGGTGATTTTTACCACTATAAACCGGCCCACTATATCACCGGCCCACTATATACGACTATATCACCGGCCCACTGGGTGTCGGCCCACCGGGAAAATGCCTGGTGGGCCCTGTCGTCTGTCCGCCACTGCCCTAAACTACTGCTGCCCTCTCACCCTGCATACAAGGGTGAAAATTCTCTACACTACTGCTGCCCCCAGAGTTAGTGCTTTTCCACGGTACTCATGGAAAAAGGGGGGGTCCTCTGAACAGAGCCATACTGCCAAGATAATTCTAATTCACAACAAAGAATAGCTTCTTAATCTTCTGTTGTGTTTCTTGACTAAAATGGTCCTGATAGAAATGATGATATGTAAACCTAATTGCGCCTCCCCACCTCAGCCATCTGCAAGATACGGTGTGAGAATGGGAGTAGATGTGTTCTGCCAGACTACTGTCACTGTCGGAGAGGATACAAAGGCGCCACCTGTGGCCTCAAGGTCAGTCACAACCTCAGCATCTCTTCCTTTTAGCACTTTAGACTGTATATAAAAATGGACACCGCATTCTTTTTGATGTCCGTGCCTTTTTCCGGGTTGGTATGGGGGGAGGCTAGTCTCCTAAATCAGAGCCCTATGGGAATTCCAATGCAAATATTCCAATCTTAGCAGCCTGTTTTAACCTATTTTGCATCAGATTTGGCGTAGATGTTGTCGTATTTCAGCTCCCATAGGATCCCATTCATTCTGACTCTGTCGTTGGCGCCCCAGTCGCGTGTGGGGGGGTCTCTCTTTCTCATATACTGTATAGCTCTCTCTATCCCTCCTTGTCCCAGATATACGGGTACTTTCAACAATGGCAGCACGCAGTCGGCGGCTTCAACCCGACTTTGATGAAAGCAATGGGATGACGTCACACACTCTTATGGCCATATATGTTACATATCTGTGAAGACACACACGTTGCATCTACTTTATATACAGTATAGGATCCAGCGGGTACTTCCGGACTATTTTTCAACATGTCTATTCGGTGGGAGCACGCACCTACCGCACTGTGCTATTTCACACCCAAATGCTCTCATGCGGATTTGTGCCTCACAAACGCATGAAACGCCGTTGTTTTGTTGTTGCTTTTGCCGTGGGCTCGCACATATCACTCCGTAATTGCGGCACATTTTGATTTCACATTCAATTTGTTTTGAAAACTGTTTTGGATTTGGTATATATAGTATATCCCATTTAATTGACAGGTTTACTTGAAAAGTGAAAGTGGGATAAGAGAGATTGGGGGAAGACATTGCAAGAGGGGAAGAGAACCTGCGACGCTGTCCGTGCCTGTGAACTAAGTTACTGGCACATACGTGCGCTGGGTGTCTTACCGACTGCGCCACATAGCACTATTTAAAGTACCCGGATATTTAAACATGTTTTACAGCACCATACGTGTGATATCAAAAGCATTGTTGATATGCAGGTCTAAAGTTTAATATTTGAATTCTTTGTATGGGTGCTGAGCAGAGATGTGACCAAGTCCCTCTTTCAAGTCTCAAGTCTTAAGTCCTTCTTGGGCAAGTCAAGTCAAGTCCCAAGTCAACTCCAAGTCAAGTCATCATTAACATGCTGTCATTTTAGCTCCAGAATCTGATTTTAATAAATCAAACGATGCTATTATAAAAGCAAAACTATTGCTTGCTTTTGACTTTATTAAAATGAGATTCTGGAGATAAAAAGACAGCATGTTAATGATGACTTGATTTGGAGTTGACTTGGGACTTGACTTGACTTGCCCAAGAAGGACTTGAGACTTGAGACTTGAAAGAGGGACTTGGTCACATCTCTGGTGCTGAGTGACATTTATTTTCCATCACAGGCATCGTACGCATAGCAGCACGGAGAGGAGGATCTGCATGTTGGAGGACAGCGGACCCTGGGGGAGTAGTAGGGACTTTAAGACGGCAACGGCACCCGGAACTTGGTCAGTGCTCCACTGGTCTGCGGTCAGGGGAGCGCACTCTCTAACCACTCTGCCACCTTTTTTTTTTAGATTACTCAAAAAACATTGTGGTCGTTGAGTGGTTGAGAGGTTATGGACACCGCACCTATTGTGCCCCCATTCACGTTAATGGCGATGTCTACTGCAGTGTCTGCAGTGCCACGAGCTCTCCTCCCCCTCATCGGCTTGTCTCCGATGTCCACACCCGATCTCTTCAACCCAGTTTCCGACTAATCCTGTCCAATAAAGATGAAAAACGACGCTGACGCCAGAAAAGATGACTTAAAAAAATAACAAAAACATTAACCAAACAATCCCAACAACTAACTTAATGTGTTAATTTTTTTAAAAAAACATAAATGCATGTTTCAGACTATAGTATGAGTTGAACAGCTGCAGTTTAAAATAGATAATAATACAAAATAATTTGTTAGAAATTATTAGTTTGAAGCTTTTTCTAAAAACAAAAGTATTCCCTTCCCAAACCTGTATAATGTATAAAAAAATTGAGTATAGTTGTAAAAAAAAAAACATTTCAGTCATTATTTTCAAATTCCCCATGAGAAGAAAGGTACAAAAGTATTAAAAAAGTATAATCTTTAAACATTTTTTAGTCTGGTTTAGCATATTACATGTGTTAGTACTGTAGGCTATACTGAGAGGTGCATTAGAGAAATTATAGTAAAGTAGAGGAGATGTACTTTCCAGAAATGTATAGATTGATACGGTTACTGTCATTTGTAACGGCATTTAGAGAAGGTCAAAAAGTGGAAAGAATCATCCGTCTAATGGTGCTTGGGAGTAGTTGCTAACCTTCATGTGAATATTGCCCCAAAATGTATAGTGCAAGTGATTTATTTTCCTGTTAACCGCTCAACTTTCCATTAAGAAAAGAAAAAAATCACGTGGCATTTTGTAAAAGAAAAAAAAACAGGAATGAATTTCCAAAATGGAAAACCCTCCGTGTTTTTCTTCTCCTGAATCCTTGTGAACATTGTCTTGACGTTGGCCTGCCAGAGTCTTAATGAATCAAGTGGCAGACAGCTCGTAGACATCATGAGAATCACAGATGTCAGTCTGCTCGCTGACTTTACAACACGTACAACAGCCCGCTGTAGACTGGATTCCGCTTCATTCTCTACACCTATGGAACCGCTGACAATGCAGTGCAACTACTTTTATACTCCAACAAACGATTATTTTGATTAATCAAGCATTTTACCAGATGATTAATCAATAAGTCGCTTAATTTATTCTTGACAAACTAGCATAAAAAAAATATACACATTTATTTTTAGTACTTTCTACTTTCAAAAATACTTTTGAGTACATTTTAGAGCCTGTACTTTTTACTTTCAAAAATACTTTTTGATTACATTTCTTAGCCTGTACTCTTTACTTTATTCAAGTAAACATTTGGATCATTACTTTGTAGTCTTACTCCATTTTTCCAAATGTGTTTTACTCTTACTCAAGTAACAAATATAGGTACTTTTGCCATCTCTGCTTACCTACTTCTAACTCAAGAAGGGAACATGCTATAGACTCACTTCTTTTTCTATTTTCAGACAGCCAAAAGAAAGCTAAGTTCGACCTCATCAAGTAAAAAAAAAACGGAAATTGAAGTCGGATGTCAGAATGGCAGGAAGTAGCAAGGATGGCGAGTCAGAACAAATGAATTGTCCACACACCGCACGCAACTAGAACGATCATTTGGTCTGAATTGAGCAGGCTCAGAAAAAGTGTCAAAAGAAAAGTAGGGTTAGGGCAGTAGGTGTGAGAAGTGGCATGGAGACCACGGCTTTGAACCGTTATTTTTTTTTTCCAATCGGTTCGTTCCGAACAGAAACAGAATTGTAACATTTCCGGTTACGAGTTCCACCAATAAATTGACGAATACCGAACCGGTTAGAACCAAAAAATATTGTCCCCAGAACAGTTAATTTCGTTCCTTCATCTGTTTAATGCTATATAATATATGTCAGTGTGAACCCACAACGAGTTGCTACAAAGACCCGCTGCTGCCTGCTGGTAGCAATCTACAGCCAAGGTCTCGCTGCGTGTCGGGGCGAACCCAGAGAGTAGATTTCAGTGCATTGTAGATGTTATAAATACTGGTTTTATTTTGAAAGTTATCCAAAAGTGCCCTCCTTTGAGGAACAAAATTAAACCGGTATTAACCGGTTACCATTATTCTTAAATAAGTGTTCCTGTTCCAGAAGTTCAAAAACAATAATGTTCTGGTTTCGTTTCTGTTCCCTGGAAAACCACAAAGTTCCCGGTTTTCGTTTTCGTTCTTTGAACCGGTTCAAAGCCCTAATGAAGACCCACGTCTCAATTCAAATAAGGCCCGCCTTAGCAGGGCGCTGGACCGCCAAATTTTGCCGACAATCTAATTGGTCTGCCTGGTTGGTCCAGACCCACCAGACTGTCTCGCCGCATGCAATGCATGTATGACTTGTTGGTTCTGGCTGGCCAGGCTAGGTGGTAGCGATGGCTATAGACAAGTTTGGAGGGGTACTTCCAGTTAAATTTGCACTTGGAACGCCACTTCCGGTTCCATTTGTTTCGACGTATTTTGAACTATTTTTCAACATGTCTACTCAGTGGGAACACACACCTACCGCGTTATTTAAATCGGATGGTGGTAACTTGTGGTGTGGTATTCCACATCCAAATGCTCTCGTGCGGATCTGTGACAAATCCATGATTTAATAATCAGTACAACCCGTTCCATTTTCTCATTCCTTTTGGAATTACTAGAGGAAGCAGCCGGCCTATTGGTCCAGAAGAACATGTGACCACTCGGTGAGTAACTTTAAGTCGGATTTTGACTGTATTTCATCAATATTTATACAAAATTGTGAGCGGAGCGAGTGGGGTGATGTGTAACTGGTCACAGAGCGACACCTAGTGGTTGGATTTTGAACTAGTGTGTGTTTTGTGCAGAGATGTGACCAAGTCCCTCTTTCAAGTCTCAATTCCTTCTTGGGCAAGTCAAGTCACCAAGTCAACTCCAAATCAAGTCATCATTAACATGCTGTCATTTTAGCTCCAGAATCTGATTTTAATAAAGTAGCAAAAAAAATCAAACAATGCCATTATAAAAGCCAAACTATTGCTTGCTTTTGACTTTATTAAAATCAGATTCTGGAGCTAAAATGACAGCATGTTAATGATGACTTGACTTGGAGTTGACTTGGGACTTGACTTGCCCAAGAAGGACTTGAGACTTGAGAGTTGAAAAGAGGGACAACGAAAGACTAGGATCCAGGCAAACTTAGTGAGTTTCTACAAAATTGACGCCCCTTCGAGTGCCGTGTGAATTGATCTATAGGTGATGTGCGTTCCTGTGGCGATTCAAATTGACATGACACAATCCCCAGCAATTTTGACCCTTGACATTAATTTGTCCATGTCCCTCGCTTGATGGGCTGCTCATTTCCGTGTCAATTGGCAGTGGCTTTGACGCCCACGCCAATCGACGCTGTACAGCAATTCTTGCGCCCTTTGACACAGCCGCGTCTCTTCCCATCCGCTTATATGGTATTGTTGGGATTTCGGACGCCGTTTCAAGCGTCAACTAGTTCTGATGGAACAGATTGTTGATGCCATTGTTGACAGTAACTTACGTTGTAAAACAGAGCCTCCTTGGCGTGTTTTCCGTACTCTTTGTACAGAATCTCCTGGAAGATTCCCATCCTCGCAGACATAAGCAGGGCAAAGGTCAGCATGCCCACTCCTGGAGAGAGGGCCAGAGAGTTAGTACAGAGATCTAGAGCTTCATGCTAGAGGAACAGAGTTTCTTCAACATTTTTTGTTTTACTGCAGCGGAAGCCAGCGATTTTTGGTAACACATACACACACACACACACACATTTGCTTCCCCCCCCCCTGGTATGCGTGAAGGCCGAGTCCGTCTCAAATGCCGCACTTGTGCATTTTAACACTATCTTTAGTGCATACCGCATAGGGCGCTGTCCAGAGTTGCACTGAAAGAGCCCAGATGATAACTTAACTCTCAAAAATCCAGTACGTGACTACAGAGATCTACAGCTTCACACTTCAAATTTTAATTCAACAAACAGCAGCAACTCAATGGCTGTGTCCGAAATCGCTACCTATCCTCTACTCCCTATCCCCTATATAGTGCACTCACTTAGTGCTCTCAACAGCAACGGCCGAGATTTCGGACACTAGAGTCAGCACGGTTGAAAATTATTATAAATTATAATTATAAAAAACATAATTATAAAATTCAAAAATCATCACAAAAAAAGTCAAAAGTACTTACATTTATACCTATTTGCCGTGGTCGGTCACCATTTACCCCCACCGCGCCATTTTTTTCAAGTTTAGGTCATTTTTAAAACATCTCGCAATGCATAATGAAATATTATTATGCTTCGTCTAGGGTACATCCGATGCTCACTACTTTTTGAGGTGCATTGTGGGATACTTTCAGTTCACTATATAGAGTACATGGAGAATTCAGACACCCCTACAAAATGGCGTGCGCCCCATATAGTGCACTATATAGGGACCGATTTTGGACACGGCCAATTATTCAATCTGAACTCAGATCACACACTGTATTCAGTTTACATGTCTCTCAAGTAAGTGATGTTTTTAAAAAAAGTAATGTCTGGTCAGAAGTCTGGTTTGCCAACATGGTCACCGACTGTGATCTTGGTCCTGCTTAAAAGATGCTCACCCAACAACCAGCGGAGGAAAGCGTAGAATCCGTCGTCTCCCAAATCATGTTCGTGCTCAACATTCTGTCAGAAGGAAAACACAGGACCATGGACGTCAGCAGCAAACACAACTTATTTAATTCACTACGCTCATCCCCGTCTTCGCCAAGAGTGGCGTCCTGTTGGTATGTTGATGCCGCAGCGTTGATCGCAGAGCCCGCGATCGAAACTGTTGGTGTATTTAAAAAACTATAACTGAGGGCAGTGGCACAGTGGTTAGAGAGCGTGTCCCCCAGGCCGAGCAGCGCCACCAGTTCGCATACAGTCTTCAGCATTCTGCAATGCCCCCCCCCCTTTTTTTAAAGTATTTTTTTCCGCCGTCAGCGCCGTTTTTCCATCTTTATTGGATAGGATTAGTCGGAAACTGGGTTGAAGAGATCGGGGGTAGACAGACAAGTCGACGCGCGTTGTTGAAATCGCGACACTGCGGAGGCTGCGGTAGACGGAGCGCCACTAACATGAATAGGGTTGCGTTAGGTGCGGTGTCCATAACCAGGTCAATGCGTGCACCAAAGTTTCCAATTTCATCATGTCACCATCTCTCTCAATAAAGAATGAAATGGGTCTTAATCACAGTTGTGCTAGGCTAGGGGTTAGGGTTAACCCGTAACTGAGCAGATTTTTTTTAAATTTTTTTTTTACAAAATCGCGAACAAAGTTGCCACAAGGAGCTTCACAGAAGTAATTTTGTTCCGAGCTAGACCTGTTCCAAGCCATCCATTGTGGTCAGTACAGTTGTTAACAGAACTCCTTTAACAGAGGACAAGCGAGAAAAAGAAAGAGGAAATTGAGAAAAGTACTAATTGAAAAAAAAAAAAACCTACAAATTTGTAACCATTTAACTTGTATACATTTAGTTAAACCAAAGCCAATGAAAGTATACATTTAGTTAAACCAAAGCCAATGAAAGGTTGTCAATGTGAAAACTTCTTTAACGGAGAAAAGCATTGACTTTTGGCTGGGGAAATTTGTATACATTTAACTTGAATACATTTAATTAAACTAAAGCCAATTTAAAAGGTTGTCAATTTGAAAACTCCTTAGTGGAGGAAAAGACATGGACTTTTAGCAGGGGAAAGGGGATTGGGAGAGAAGAATCGGGGCATTAGACGCTGAAACCCATATGTAGAAAATAACCATGTAATCACATTAGAGAGCAAGAAAATCGACAAGCTGATCAAAAGAACAGGATCCATAATTGGTCCGTCTCCCAACATGCCGGAGTCTGTAGCCCAAAGCAGGATATACAGGAAGTCGATGTGTATTCTAAACAAAAACAGACCGACCACCCACTGTACTCAGTTATCAAGGACCCGAGAAGCTCCCGGAGCAACAGATTTGGTGTGCCGGTGTCCTCTGAAAAGGGACTTCATTTAGTCACACATCTACAGTGAAATTCTTCTTTCGCATTTAACCCCATCCCTGAGGAGCGGTGGGCAGCCGTGGTGCAGCGCCCAGAGGCGAACTCCAGATTCTGAACCAGTGCCTTGACTGGAGCAGGTTAACTAGAAAATGCATTTGGTGGTGGGAGAAACCATAGTGCTTAGAGGAAACCCACGCAGACATGGGGAGAACATGTAAACTCCACGTGGAAAAAGCCTGGGCAGGCTGGGATTCGAGCCCAGGACCTTCTGAGGCAGCAGCGCTAACAAAACCACCAACGTGTATGATGATAAGTAAAGTCTCACCACTTGCTTGGCAGACATGATGGTGCACAGGAAGATTCCAGCAGATATGAGCATCACAGACAGGTACTTGCTGAGAGGGTAGCTGTGACGGAGACACAGGAACCTGGTCAGTTTCATCCTCATTGGTACAGCCAGCGCATGGAAACGAAATCATTTTTAAAACATTCCGTTCTGAATGGTTCAGGCAGGTCTATGTTTTCTTTCTGCCACCAAAAGATCGGTCCTGAACCCGTTTGGTACACAACAATTTTGTTTGTTCTTAGAATGCCTTATATTGCACAATGTTACGTTTAGATATAGTGTAAACACAATATAGACTTCAGAGCATACTGTGAAAACGCCATTACATTCACTTCCTCGTCTGTCCACGAGATGGAGCCCCAGAGGCACGGGGCTTGATGACTGACAGTGAGAGTGGACGGAAATAGTCTCCCAGACATAGGATGTGTTAAAATATATAGAGAACAGAAGAAAAAGTTTTTAACCGATTTTGTGGATTTCATAATGTTCCGTCTTGTGAGGTGGCTTGTACGTTTGTCAGTGTTAAGAAAGGAGACAGCTAGGGGAAAAAAAACAATACACAAACAAAACAAAAACTATACACTATATGAAAAATACACTATATTTCGCTGCACTGACACTGTTACTTGATTTTGTTGTCCAATCAACATATCGAAGACTGTATAAGACTATTGGCAGTATGTTAGTATTTTACATTTTGGTCTGCACATACAAACATAGATTACACCACATACCTTTTTTTAAGAATAATGATCCCCAGGATCATGTTGGCGATCAGCGAACCCTGGAGAGAAAAGTCATGTAATTATCAAGTAATTCTGACTTTTTATAAGCTACTTTTTGGGCGCAAGCATTCGTCTTTATTGGCAGGCATAGTATGTTTTTTTAGCTGTGTGCACTGCGAGACGAAGCTAATTGGAAATAATTCAGACTCTGCATTTTTAACCAAGACCAGGCCACTACCAGATATGACTATCATATCTTCTCAATCTCTGGCTGAGATTGAGAAGTGCCCTACAGCTACTCCAGCACTGGCCACAGGGATATGTGTGTATGGGGCTGGATGAAGCTGTCTAACCTACTGAGGCACAGAGCTAGCCCCGGATTAAAAAAAAAAAAAATAGGCGGCTACTTTTTCGTAACTGTAGCTACACTAGCCTGGCAAGCCAGAATCATCCATGCATGCATGCATGCATGGCGCGCGACTAGAACGAACGTTGGGTCTGGTGTCGAGCAAATCCAGCAAATCAGATTATCGGGTGTTTGACAACCAGATCAGAGCCACGTTAGGGCGGTTCTCTCTGCGAGATGAGATATGGGCAGAGTTTGGTGCGTTACGTGACCAAGAAGCGTTGTCGTCACTTGCTCCGCCTACTGGGCTGTGATTGGATAACTTAAGTTTGAAAAAAATAAAAATAAATAATACTCCTCCCAGCCTCCACCACACTTTTTTGATACGCTCGACACCAGACCCAACGTTCGCTCTAGTCGCGTGCGATGCATGGACGATTATTTGGTTCTGGCTTGCCAAGCTATGGCTACACTGCATCAGAATAGAACACAAAGGCTGTGTCCGAAATCGCTCCCTCACCCCCATATAGTGCGTTATATGGGGCGCACGCCATCTTGTAGGGGTGTCCGAACTCTCCATGTACACTAGATAGTGTACTGAAAGTATCCCACAATGCACCGCGAAATGTAGTGAGCATCGGATGTACCCTCGACGGAGCAATATAACCCATAATGCATTGCGAGACGTTTTAAAAAGGACCTACACTTTTTAAAAATGCCGCGGCGGGATTAAATAACTGCGGCCAATAGTTATAAATGTAAGTACCTCTGACTTTTTGTGATGATTGTTGAATTTTATAATTATATTTTTTATAATTATATTTTATAATAATTTTGACGGCGCCAACTCTAGTGTTGCTCGGCAGTTGCTGTTGAGTGCACTATAAATGAGTGCACTATCTGGGGGGTAGGGAGTAGGGGATAGGGAGCGATTTCGGACACAGCCAAAGCCAAGCCACTTGACTTGAAGATCCAACTGCATGAGCACAGCCCTAATTCAGAGTTGACTCACCGATCTGAAGATCATGTGCAGGGGCATGGAGATGTTGAAGTTCAGGGCATAGTTGTTAACCACGCTGACAAAGAAGAACATGGTGACCATGATGACGTAGTTCCTGTAAAAATAAACAGAGATGGGCAGAGTAGCCATAAAAATCACTTAAGTAAAAGTATTGTTACCGCAGCAAAATATTACTCAAGTAAAAGTCAAAAGTAGTCATCCAAACGGTTACTCAAGTAAAAGTAGTCCCCAAAAAACGTACTTTAGTAGCAAAAGTACTGAGTAACTTTCAGTTAAAAAAAAGGAATAAATTAGGACAAATTCTCTTTTCAACATGTAATTGAATGCCCCTTGTTGATGTACAATCCCAGAGTGAGATTGTGTGTGAGAGAGAGAGAGAGAGAGTGTGTAAGAGCGAGAGAGAGAGACAGAAAGCGAGAGAGTATGAGAGAGAGAGGGAGAGAGAGAGAGAGAGAGAAAGACTATGAGAGAGAGAGAGAGAGAGAAAGCGAGAGAGTGTGAGAGAGAGAAAGCGAGAGAGTAAGAGAGAGAGAAAGCGAGAGAGACTGAGAGAGAGAGAAAGAGAGAGAGTATGAGAGAGAGAGCGAGAGA
>OMKY01218825.1:0-19674 GCA_900302395.1 Bregmaceros cantori | reverse complement strand
TATGTTTTGTTTTACAAATGTATAATGTTTAATGTATCTATGTCCCACAAACGTGGGACATAGACATCTTTCTCATCATGTCTTGACTCTTGAGCAATGCTTAGAGATTTACCTTCGTTAAATTAATTTTATTCTGACCATGACTCACAGTTTTGTTTTGTTTACTCTGCATACTTTGTTCTTGGCCTTATCAGGTGTCTCCACAGTCTGTCACGGTCTGTCCAGCAGTTAAGGACCAGCTTCCATGACCATGCTGTATGGAAACCGCTGATGAAGGTGATTGCTTTGATCTGGCAAGTGTGTGTGAAGGACTTACTTTACCTAGAATTCATTTGAAGTCATGTATTACTTGGGTGCATTATTTTAATTGTTGATTAATCATAATTTTTTTACTGATGATTAATCAGCTACTTTTTCTTTAAAATCAGAGATTTTAACGATTATTAACCTGGAGCAATCGTAAGTCTGAGTGTTCTAATAATGCGCTGATATGGACATGTAAATGCCTGTTTTGAGCGCCAAGTATTTTGATAATAATGCAGTCTAGTGAGAACACAAATAATTCCTGGGAATTTTACCCCTTTACTAGGGCTGTGAGAATGGACACAAAAATCATGATCTTCGATGTGGGAATATCATGCCGTTGCAGTCCGTGCACCCTAACCCTATAATAAGGTGTTAAATGTGGTTAATGATTGACACTGTTCATACAGATATTTATTTGACTAGCAGATGTTTACTTAAAAAAATATATATTTTTTCTATTTAAAATAATTCCAAGCCTGTGTCTTTGTGTAACACACAGGCCCACCTCTGCTGCCCACTGTTCCTCAGGGATGGGTTAAATGCGGAGGAAGAATTTCTCTGTACTAGTACTTTCGCTGTAGATGCGCAGATTGTGTTTTTATCTGCAACCGCTCCCAAAAAATCCATTTGCACAAACATTTTTTCGTCTATTTTCAAAGCCGTACCCGCTTGTCTTCTGCTGATAAGTTATGATTTTTAAACACTAAAACAGGGGCTTGACATTTTGAAAATACGGCTTGAAGTTACTCACTGTGTGATCACATGTTCTTCTGGACCAATGGGACAGCTGCATTCTGTGCAGTCCGAACGAGGCCTCTGTCTCTCTGTCTCTGGCTCTCTCTCTCTCTCTCTATCTCTCTCTCTCTCTGTTAAACGAGGTTAAATTAGTATAATTTAACCTAAATTAGTATAAAGTATAATAAAGTGTTAAATTGAGTTAATGATTGATTGACATTATTACAGATATTTTGATAAGCAGATGTTTATTTAAAAATATATATTTTATTTCTATTTAAAATAATTTCAAGCCTCTGTCTTTGTGTAACAGCATAACCGGAGCATATCTTATTTTCAAATTTTAGATTCAGACCATGTTTTCATTATTTCCAAGTCATTCTCCTTAGTCTTTTTCTTTTATTAAAATGTTAAGCAATTGTTTTCCCATGATGACAGAGTGGGAGAAAGGAGAGCAGCAACACGTGAGGGGAAGGGAACTCACAACGTTGCGTGTGCTGTGAACTCAAGCAACCGACATCAGACGTATTTGTGCAGAATGCAACGGTCTAACGGACTGTGCAACAGAGCCAGCACTTTTTTTTATTTAACTCCCCAATTAAATGGCCGGAAATGCATATTTTATCCATGGTTGTGCATGAAGATTTTTACTTTTTTTTTGTTGCATCAAAATAAATGAAATAAATAAATGTGATTATATCGCGAGACATATTGCGTATCGTGATATCAAATTTTCATATCGTGAGAGATTTTTAGCCATGTTGCCCAGCTAGTTGTCGCCCCACCCTCCTGCTTGTTTAGGTGTTTCTCATGATGTCCCTGATGTGATGTTAACAGCTATTACAGAATGCCCCAGACGAGGTGCTGGTCATGGCCTCTTCAACATTATGCAACCTGCTTCTAGAATTCTCTCCCAGTAAAGAGGTACCCACAGTTAACTCTCATACCTACCATGTCCAGTTATTACTCTGCCGCTAATATATTGTAATACATTGCAGCTAATATATTATGATCTATTGCATCTGCTATTTTACAATACATTGCAGCTAATATATTACGATACATTGCAGCTAATATTTTACAATTGCAGGTAATCTATAACACGGTGGTATGTTTTGGAGGTATTTATATAGTGTAAAGCTGTTGTCATTTGTGTGTGTGTGTCTGTGCGTGTGTGTATCTGCGTGTGTGTGCACGTGCAGCCCATCCTGGAGTCTGGAGTCATTGAGCTCCTGTGCAGTCTGACACAGAGTGAGAGCCCAGCACTTCGGGTCAATGGGACCTGGGCCCTCATGGTAAGACTGACAAAAAACAAGTCCTATTTAACTTTCCAGTGCTTAACTTCAGTGCCCCTGGCCAAGGCTTCGGCTCAGAATCTGAAGTTGGACCCCCGAGCGCTGAACCACTGCTGCCAACCATTCCTCAGGGATGGGTTAAATGCGGAGGAAGAATTTCTCTGTACTAGTACTTTCGCTGTAGATGCGCAGATTATGTATTTTTATCTTTTATCCGCAACCGCTGCAAAAAAAAATCTTTCCAACCGTTATCCATTTTTTCGTCTATTTTCAAAGCCGTACCCGCTAGTCTTCTGCAGATAAATTATGACACTAAAAACAGGGGGCTGACATTTTGAAAATACGGCTTGAAGTTACTCACTATCTGTGGTCACATGTTCTTCTGGACCAATGGGACAGCTGCATTCTCGTCAGTCGGACGAAAATTAGTAAATGGAACATGTTGCGCAGATCGTTGAGTCGTGCGTTTGTGGGACATAGATGCGCACTAGGTCGTTTGGTTATGGCATAGCACAGCACAAGTTACCACCATCCTTTTTAAAGCAATGCAGTAGGTGTGGACTGTCCCATTAAATTGGCAGGTTGAAAAAGAAGTCAGAACACGGCGACGTAATGGCATCAGAAGTAGCAATTATAACTGAAGAAGAAAGGGAAACCTGGCACAAAATAAAGTGTGAACAACTCTCAAAAGCATGTGCATATCGGTAAAGGGAGTGATAACGTGGAATAACTGACCTGCAGACCTCAAGGAATGCACACACTTGGCCCAGTTAAAAAAAAGGTTTAAGACAACACTTGAAAAATATGAAAAAAGCTAAATACTGCATAGTTCTGTCCTAGACTAAATTTTATAATGTATTATTCATGCAATACAGCTGTGTTGTAAAGTGTGTGTGTGTGTGTCATATTCAGGGTAGAATTGTTACCGGAACCACCCTCCAAACTAGTCTATAGCTTCTGGCAGTTAGTGGAGGCACATCGGCCGCCAGCACAGCAGCTACAGCACCAGTGCTCCCGACCAGTGTTTGCGGGGGAATCTGGTGCTGTGCTACGGGTTTCATTGACGGTTGTCTTGCATTTCCACGATATCCCTTTAGCAGGTGGCAACGACTGCATACTTCTTGTTTTTAAGCAAAATAGTAGAGCCCTTTTGCCAAGATGGCACTGCGGATGGCAGCCACGGTGACATGGTGCTCCCTCTTTTTGCTTCTATGTTTATTTATGTACGTTATTTGTACGTCGGCAGTCTACCCCCAGCTCCACCACAAGCTGCCTCTGTAAATAGACCCTTTCTGGTCTGATTGACCTGCTCTTAACAATATTGTCACACTACTGTATCTGTATGACATTATTGCACTTTATATTTATTTTGTTACTTTGCTGTTCTAAATACTCTTGCACCGTTTACAGAGAAAGATTCCTAGTGTGACAATGGCAGTAAACTTTATTCTGATTGGTATTCTGTCATTTTGTCTGTGTGTAGAACATGGCTTTCCAGGCGGAGCAGAAGGTGAAGGTAGAGATTGTGCGGTGTCTGGGCACAGAGCAGTTGTTCCGGCTGCTCTCTGACCCGGACACCAACGTACTGATGAAGACTCTCGGCCTGTTGAGGAACCTGCTGTCCACCAGACCGGTGAGTCCTTCTCAGGCAACAGCAACAAGTGTTGACCATGGCAGTGTCCGAAATCGCTCCCTATCCCCTAATCCCTACTCCCTATAAAATACACTCACTTGTTGTGCACTTAGCAGCACCGGCCAAGATTTTGGGCACCATCAAAATGATTATAATCCAAATAATCCATATAATTATAAAATATACAAATATAAAATTTGACAATTGTCCAAAAAAAATCTAACACTTACTTACATTCATAACTAATTGCCATGGTCGGTCGCTATTGACTCCCGTTGTTCCATGTTTTTGTAGTTTAGGTCTCGCAATGCCTTATGGGTTATATTGCTTCATCGATGCTCACTACTTTTTCCGGTGCAAGGTGGGATCAGTGCACTACATAGGGTACATGGAGAATTCGGACACCCCTACAAAAGTTGTGCGCCCCATTTAGTGCACTATATAGGGAATAGGAAGCTATTTCGAACACAGCCAAACAGCCAGCAGAATTAGACATATCCAAAAAGGAGTGAGAAGAATTAAAATTATAATATCCTGACTGAATAATAACTAAAATATTCAGCTTTTTTATCAACAAAACCTGTATTCTAGCTGTATACGCATATAGCATTATTTCCATTATATATGTGTATGCTAATGCATATAGCATTAGCATACACATATTATATATATATATGTATATGTATATATGTATATGTATATATATATATATATCTATATGTATATGTGTGTGTGTGTGTGTGTATATATATATATATATATATATATGTATATATGTATGTATATATGTATATATGTATATATGTATATATGTATATATATATATGTGTATATATGTATATGTGTATATATATGTATATATAGATATAGATATCTAGACATATATATATCTAGATATATAGATATATAGATATACGTATATAGATATATATCCCTATATTCGTACTGTGTGAAGGACACTCAATAAATGCTTATATAATTGTCATGATACGAAAGGAAAAATTGGAAATACAATTAACACAATGACCCATACTCAAGATCCTCGTTCAAGAAATTTTGTGAATATCACAGATTTGTTCATCCTTTTAAATGTGTAAATTTTGTGTTTTTTGTGTTGGCAGCACATAGATCAGGTGATGAATTCCCAGGGTAAACACATCATGCAGGCTGTCACACTCATCCTAGAGGCCGATCACACCATGGAGGTCAAAGAGCAGGTGAGCCCACTTACACATGTCCACTAGGACGTGCGCATGTTTTGGACAATATTACAATATGATCGTTAGTAGCTGCCTACCAATACCGGGGCTATGCTAGTCTTTAGCCTCCGCGTCCCGATCGAGGCTGTGCCGTACAGGGCCGCATTTTAACCTGTGATGTCGGACATGGGGCCGGGCTTTTACTCATCAATAGTCATCAACAAAAACCAGGAAAATAAAACTCATTTGAAGTTGGTCGTTCGCCATGTTACGTGTCATGTTTGAATAGTGGAAACAGATCCAGAATCAGCAGTCAGTATCACCGTATTTTTTAGACACGCCCCCTCCACACTCTAGCCATGTATGTGAGACCAGCTGGGGGTAGCTCCCTCCGTTGCTTCCTGCTGTGTTTCTGCCCGCGGTGCGGTCTCGGTATGCGGCATGTAGCTCGCTCTCGGTGCGTCCATCTGTGTTGCGGGAACTTGTGGCGGGCATATCCGCCGCGGCTGATGGGTCGCGATCGTCCTCATGGATCTACTTGGCTACAGTGGCGCGCTCGCCGTTGGACCCCAGTTTGTTATTCTTTTTTCGTTTGCGCTGGATTCACTCACTGGTTGTAATTATTTTTTGTTGACATTTCATTCACATGTTGGATTTACGATTTTTTTGGTGACTGTATTCGCTGGAGGGATTAACTGCACTTTGCTGCTGCCGTTGAAGTAAGTTAACGCTAGAGCTCAGCAAGAGCCGGGCTAGGACAAAAAAATACGGCTAGTTGAGGACTCTACCAACTACCACCACGGCCATGCTAATCTCGGCCGGCTGACCACCACCAGAACCACCATGTTAGCCCCAGCCTCGTTGTCAGACACCACTGCTAGCAGCCAACCTAAACCCCCCCCCCCTCCATCCGCTTCGCTTACGCATTGTAAAAATGAAATGAAATGAACCCCCTGGGCAACGGCCTCAACGCTCACGTGGGCATGCACGGGGTCTTAACCTGTTTTAGTCCCTGCCAGCCACCAACCAATATCACGGCCCAGCTGGCCTCTAGCACCTTGTTTTATTTTACCAGAGATATGTGTATATTTGTATACTTGTACTCCCTCCACAGACAGCCTGGTGAAATATAGCAGTTCTGCTGTTTACAACCATCTTCTCATATCTCATGTTGAAATTTTTAATGGCTCTGTACAGTCTGTCCTAAAGTAAAATCCATTCTTTCATTCATGATTCATTCTGAATTTGCTTCACAACCCCACCCCCCGCTCTTACCCGGTTTATTGTTGCATACGCATTACTTTTAACCTCCTCCTCTCTATCTTTCTCTCTCTCACACACATATTCAGCAGTGCTTGCAGTAACGCCGTGCCTTGCTCATCTCTGGGCGATGCTGTTACAGCAACTGATGTTGATCGCTCAAATATCGTCCTTTTATAAAATCTGAAAATTGCATTGATCTGCACGTGTTCTGTTACAATCCTGCGGAGTTTGGCTCAATTTGGTGGCTTGCTCACATTTCTCAGAGGGTTCTGCCATGTAAGGTTTGTCTCAACCTTCAGATGGGTCGCTTGGAGGTACGTTTTCCAGCTTCCCAAAGCTTTTTGAATGCTGAAATTGGACCACACATACACACAAACAGTACGGTCAGCATGTAATGGAAATCTCTATACTTTATCCATTCACTATCAGCAGTAGAGGCAAGTCGAGAGAAATGACACTCATCAAATCGAGTCAATGTAACTCAGTCAATGAAACCGCACAAGCAGGATCAGCGTCAAATCTCCGTTTATTCTACAAAAGACATCATGTTTTATACCTTCGAACAACACACAAAAGAGAGTGTCTCTCAACCAATCAGAATAATAGCACATGGAGTGTAATACATTTAGACTAATCAGGTATGAGAGATTGGTCAACCCACGTGGGCACGTACAGTGAACACAAATCATGCCTCAAGCAACAGTAAGGGAGTCACCCTCGTCTGTGGCCTTCAGACAGAGCTGGTCTTCACTCAAAAGGGCCACAGCCGAACTCCTAACAACCTTGGCGTTATCGGCACCAATTATAAATCTCTGCTGTAGGGGAGTCAAGCTATGCTAGGTTACAGCTTGATAACAGCCACTCAATATCCAGGAGTTTTCAACCTGTGTCCGCGAACCAGTATAATATATTCTTTATGCATAACTATTTCTAACAGCATGGTTAATAGCAACAAAACAGATTTTAAAACCTGCTTGAATGCACCAATATCGGTGACGTTACATTAAAAAAGTGAAAAGCGAGGCAAACAATTTTCCTTTCATTTTTATCTTTTTCCTTGGCTTGTATCCATAGAGTAGACTTTGTTGTCACGAAACAGATGTCCATCTGGCCATTGTTACACTTTTTCTGGGGGACTCCATAAATGATGAAATATCACTCGGCTTGACAAATTGTTGTCTTTTATGAGGACTTTTTTGATTCACCCTGTATCTTTACAGTTCTCATTAATATATCATGGTTCAATGTGTCAAATGCTTTTTTAGAGATCAATTAATATTCCAAGCACATATTTTTTCTCCCTTGCGTTTGCGATTTGTTACAGGAGGTTGACATGTTGACTGTTGGAGAGAAGTTTGTGTTTTTCTGTGAATTAATTCAGCCTATTATTGAAGAACCTTTGTAGTATCTTTGGGATTTGTGAATGTAATGAGACAGGTCTGGTTAATTTGTTTGAATTGGAAATAATAAACCTGTTTGAAATGACGAACTAGAATTATGCAGTCTGTGGGAATTGTGACGTCCCCGGGGCCTGATGCAGGGTGTTTTCGTTAGTTTTTAGAATTTGAAGGTGCAGTTCTGATCCAAATTTCCTTTGGGACAAATAGAAAATGTAAAGTAATGTGGGCCGTTCAAGTTAGTTCAAGTTAGCGTGTTAACACAAAGGATCTGCCGAACGCAAAACCATTACATCCCCTTTGCTCCGCATTTCAGGGCTATAATTGATATATGCCTGTTTGGTCTTTTTCATACCCATTATGCTTTTTCACAATTGTCATTTTAAACATACATGTTCATAATAGGGCTGTTGCATGTGACATCACGGCTTGGCGGTGGCAGACATTTTGCTGGTATCACGCATGGTGAGGTATACGCACGGTTAAGTGGTATTATTTCCACCTCATGTCCATCATATAAGGGCAAATGCAACAATGTAGTTAGGCTGCCATCTGGTGGCAGATGGCATTCATAGCATATTACCGTGGATCAATCAATAATGGAACACTTTTAAACAATATTAAACAAATATTGCGCACTGCCTGTTCGTCTGACCACGATGATGCCAACAAAATGTCTGCCGCTCCGGAGGCCTCCATTCTAACGTTAATTCAAAGCTGCTATTCTGTTGTTCCAGACTCTGTGCATTCTCGCTAACATCGCCGATGGCAACACAGCCAAGGACCTCATCATGACCAACGATGACATGCTGCAGAAGATCAAGTACTACATGGTAAGATGTATGGATGGTCTTTAAAGTCATTTGCGTATGAAATTGTCAAAAATATAATATTTTGTCATTATTTTGCCAGCAGGCATCATTTTCACACGAACCCAGCACATAGACAAATGCCGCTTTCTCTGCACTTTCTCGTGTCGCAAACACAAAAATGTGCACATACCTCCGTGTGCAATACTTCCACATAATATCGACTTTTGATCATTAGTTGACACAGTTCCACGCTTATACTGTACTATTTTCTGTACCGTACTATTTCTTGTACCAACTTCCTGTGTGATGTCACAAATACATAGATTTCAAAATGAACCAATTTCTGTTAGGACCCCAGAGTGCCCACTTGAGAAATAATGTAAACCACAAAAACGACCGTTTACAAAAAATAGTTTTAAATGGTCTACCTTGACTCCCCATAACCCGCTGTGCCATGGGGCCTCGATCCATTTTATTACAAAAAGTACAAAAAATAGTATTTTTATTGCTAGCAGTATGTGTGGCAACCCATTATCAATGCAAGTGCTCCCAGAGTAGCGCGATTGACGCCGCCGGCGCAAGCCAACTACACTTCCGAGAAGCCATTGCGACCCGGAAGTCTGGTCACGTGACCGCGGCAAGCGCCAGCGATCCATCGTTGGTGATTAAGTACGATTATGTTACTTATAGGCTACAGAAATGCACCAAAATTGTATCAATTCTTCCGTTTGTCATTTCCATCAACTTCATCCACATCTGTTCCCAACTTTTTCAGTTAACTTGGGGACAAACCAACCAACGCGACCAAAAACAAAACAGATAAAAATTGTTGGAGAATTTGTCCTACTGTACATTTGATCTATGTGCTGCCCCAACTAAGAAGAATATCTCCATTCTGTCCATAGCTGTTCCATAATATCACAGTAGCTTCAAGAGTGTTATAGACTAAGAAAAACATAAAATGAAAGTTACGAATGTAACTACGATTCTATGAATCCCGAATGACTCAAGTCACCTTTAACCACTGGGTGACCCGGTAGAGGTGTATATCTCTGGAACTCACCCAGGAGGACTGGCGGTCATTCAGGATTCATAGAATCGTAGTTGCATTTGCAATTTTCATTCTGTCATCCCTCCTGACAGTACCCTCAGTGAGCTCAAGATGGAGCACGCTGGTTGAAGGGGCTTCAACAGAGGTTCATTGAAAACCAATTATAGGAGGATGGAGAGATCTCAAATACTCAAAAACAGATCTCAATTAGACACTTCTCTCCACCCTCAATTGCACCAGCAAGTACAGTTCCAGTAACTAATATCTAGCATCCACGCGGCTACAGTATACATGTGCGTTCGACAGCGGCAAAAGTCACTGAGCCGCGGCCCGGCACTTCAGCTGCCGGATCACCAACCAGAGTTGTTGGGACGCGAGATCCGACACTCCAATAAGAGGAAAACCTCCTGACACCATGTCTTCCACAGCAGAGTCGATGAAGTGAGGGGAAAATCAGGTCCGTCCTGGTTAGAGCCACCCGTAGTACAGTGTGGCTCCTCTGAGGTAGAGCCCTGCACGGGACAGATTTTCCTGTCCCGCTCCCGCCCGCCTCCCGCAAAGAATTATTATTTTCAGTCCCGCCCGCAATTCCCGCAGGATTCTTTTTTCGTTTGTGCTGGATTCACTCACTGGTTGGATTTATTATTATTTTTTGTTGACATTGGATTCACACGTTTGATTTACGATTTTTTTTTGGTGACTGTATTCGCTGGAGGGATTAACTGCACTTTGCTGCTGCCGTTGAAGTAAGTTAACAAAAAAATTCGGCTAGTTGAGGACTCTTACAAACTACCACCACGGCCATGCTAGTCTCTGCCGGCTGACCACCACCATGTTAGCCCCAGCCTCGTTGTCTGACACCACTGCTAGCAACCAACCTAAACCCCCCCCACTCCATCCGCTTTGCTTACGCATTGTAAAAATGAAATGAAATGAACCCCCTGGGCCACGGCCTCAACGCTCACGGTGAGCATGCTCGGGGTTTTAACCTGTTTTAGTCCCTGCCAGCCGCCAAACAATATCACTTCCCAGCTGGCCTCTAGCACCTTGTTTTATTTTACCAGAGATGTGTATATTTGTATACTTGTACTCTCTCCACGGACAGCCTGGTGAAATATCGCAGTTCTGCTGTTTACAACCATCTTCTCATATCTCATGTTGAAATTTTTAATGGCTCTGTACAGTCTGTCCTAAAGTAAAATCCATTTGTTCGTTCATGATTCATTCTGAATTTGCTTCGCATTCCGAGTTCCGATGTTCGCGTGCGTTCTGACGCACCCCCGAAGTCCGGTCCGCGACCGAGGTCGAAGAGAAGCCGCATGCTGGCGGAGCCTCGCGGAGCTAAAATAATTATTAATTCTTCACAAATGGAGAGAGGGAGATAGGACGTCGCAGAGCAGGTGGCCGTGTGTCGCTCCCCTGGACCTGGTCCCGCAGTTCACAGCATGTCAGCGGGCCACTTTTATTTAATCTCCCGCGGTCCTGTCGACGGCGAGACAGCTGTCACTCGTCACCGAGAGAATGATTCGCACCGCAAGGCGGTGAGTGACTCGCCGCCTTGCGGTGTGAGAACGATTCGCGCTGCAAGGCACGTTTTTAGTTTGCGGGTAGAGCTGCACGATTTTGAAAAAAAAGAAAATCGTCGATTAACCCGTCTAAAAATTACGATTTTAGATTCGATTTCGATTTATTATTTTTTATATATATGAATGCTTGTTTCTAGTAAGATATGTCCTGCAATGACCATAAATTGCTGGCAGGGGGCACTGTGCTCTACTCTCGCTTGTAGACGTGCAGACAGTTAAATTACTCAATTACAAACGGATTTAAATATATTAAAGTACAAAATGTAAAACAAGCATTCGTTAAAAGATAAATGGATAAGTTTAGGGTTTAAGGTATATTGTGAGAGGAACTTTTAACGTTCGCTAGAGAACTCCTCGCCGCGGGCGGCATGGGGGATCGCAGACCGCACTGTTTAAACTCCCATGCCCTGAAATAAAATACAGGGTTAAACTCGTACGGCTCCATTCTTCGGCTGGTCCATATATCGGCGTTGCGGATCATAGCAGCACATCCTGATGCAACGCGGTGCCTCGAGTAATGTTATAAAGACGTGGCAAACATTTTCGGCTCGGTGTCGGGTATTGCACAACACGCGCCTTCAGCGTTTTTAAATCCGGAGCGGTGTCTATCGTGACGTGGAAACCGCTGTAATCTTTATCCGTTTTGTAGCGACAGACTGCGGAAAGTTTTGGACATTGGGCCAGCCATCTTTAGCATAACAACACACTGTTCGCTGGAGGTCCGTTTTCTAGGTGTTGGAAAATATTTGTTGTGCTGCTTTCTTTTAGCGCCGGAACATTTTACAGTGCGGTGTAAACTAGTAGTTGCAAAGCCGAACCAATTCCACACGATAGATTTAAAGCGAGGAGGAACTGTGTATGAAGAAGCAGGGCGTGTCCGAGGGGAAAACACGAGGTGCTACCGTAAATACGCTGGGTGATGGTAAAATCGATTTGACTCCATTTGCCATCGTCCGAACAAATAAATCCGATTTCGATTTCAAATCGATTTATCGTGCAGCTCTATTTGCAGGATTGCAGCTTATTACCGCGTCCCGCACCCGCACCCGCACTTTGCGCTCTGCGTCCTACCCGCAATGAGCTTTCAATATTTGTCCCGCGTCGCATTGCTTTGCGTTGGGACCCGCGGGACTCCCGCGGGAGTGCAGGGCTCTACTCTGAGGATCCTCTGACCAGGTGTCTGAATAAAAGGAAGACACAGCAGTGTACCTAGCACCTCGGAGGCTTCAGCAGACACCACCATTACATAACAGTCCAGTCGCTGTAGTGTGTAATGAACCACCACTGCATGGACACAACCTTGCAATGGTGCCGCATGCCTCCTCTCTCATGCGTCTGGATGGTTCTATCCAACGTTGCTGCACAACAGGACCAAGCATAGTCCCTGACTCATTTGGGCCTGAGCAACGTAAATACTTGTCCAATGTTCCACAGACGTAGTGAGTCTCCAAGGCTCTCACAATCTCCAGAGTCCAGGGGGCAATGCCTGCCCAATAGAATTGTTTACTTAACCTGTGTGCCCTCAAAGAGAGACGCAGAGCAATTGAATTACAAGGCACGAACAAGTAGTTGATGTGACAACGCATGCACCAAAAGATATCCTCCTAAAAGAGTATAGGCTGTCCGTACTCTGGTCGAGAATGCCCTGTGTCCTGACTCATAGCTTGCCAGGGCATACATTGAAAAATGTAATTCCCGACTTGCTAGCTGAAACGTGACCCGGGCCCACTGTTGCCACATAATGCATGGCCGCTAGAGTCACTGGTCACTGACTACTTCCACCTCCAGAAGGTCCTCCGGAGAATATACAATACATGTCATGAGGAGCCTCCCGCACCGAAATGACATCCTAAGGGACACAGTATGCAGTAAGGAAGCAAAGTGCTTACCTGACTACGAGAAAAAATGCAGTGTGCACCAGGATTGGATGCAAAGATTACCAATTAGCATACTCCAGGGAGGAAGCAAAGCAATCCTGTTTCAGCAGACGCTAAGGACGGCGGACATAGAACAGCTTGTAACGGGGAGGTGACGAGGCACCTCCTAGTTATTACAGAGGCTGGGGGACATGCAGAGCTTGCTGCAGGGAAGCGACGAGAAAGGACCTGTACAGCAGTGGCTGAGGGTGATGGATGACTACTAGTAGCTGAACGAGGCGTGAACACATAACTTATCAACAGTTTGATCAATTAACGCCTAGCACTCCCAAGAAGTTCTGACAAATATAAAAACGACTGATCGCTACAACGACCTTCAATACAAAAGGTGAGTGGCTTTAGCACTCACTCAATATAACATAAAAATGACCGTGGCATTCTCAATATAACAAAAGGAGGAATGACTGTAGCACTCAAGAAAACAAAAAAGGAGCGACTGTAGCACTCAGTAAAACATGAGTCGTTGTAGTACTCACTCAAAGTAACTTAAAGTAAATGTTAGCATGTTAACTAATTAAGTTAACATGCTAACATTTAACACGTTAACAATTAACTACATTATAATTCTGACTACACATTAACATATAATCACAAATAAGATGTAATTATATTAATATACTTACCCAATCATAATCAAATTATTACATCTTACAATTAATATCAACCAGTCAACAAAGGCCATCATATGGCATATGGCCGAAATGCACACTCGATAACGAATATGCGGGAAGAATATTTGATTCGAAAAACACACCGCACTACCAACCAGAGCTTAAAATTAACGGCGACCCGTTGTCCCAGGGACGCAATTAACATTTTTGGCCTCGGGACACCCCCGGGACGATGAAAAAGAAAAAAATGGAAGGAAAAAAAAAATCACTTGGCACGATCGGCACAGGGAGCGCAGCGCAGCACAGGTCAAACACAAGTCGCGTGCGGCTTGGCTGTGTACGAAATCACTCCCTATTCCCTATATAGTGCACTATATGGGGCATTTTTGTGATGATTGTTGAATTTTATAATTCTTTTTTTAATACTTATATTTTATTATTAATTTTGACGGCACCAACTCTAGTGTCCGAAATCTCGGCTGTTGCTGTTGAGTGCACTATATGGGGGGTAGCGAGTAGGGGATAGGGAGCGATTTCGGACACAGCCTGTGTGTGCGTGACACGGACACTGGGTGCTTTGCGCATGAGGGTAATCTCGTCTGGCTTGGGACAGCGGCCATCGCTGCCGAGGACAGAGTCGCGCACGCCGCGCGGTTCCCTGCTACCATCCTTCGTGGCGCCTGTTGAAGAGCGGACCGGCCTCCGCCGCTGCCCCGAGTATTCCTGCGGCTCGCAGCTTTAAACCGGGCCAGTCCAGCATTCATGCCTCCACCTGGCCGTCGGGAGGTGGGGTTTGCGGAGCGCGAGTCGTCCTCGAAAAAATTACCCCCGGACGAGATTATCCTCATGCGCAAAGCAGCTATTGTCCCAATGTCAGTGTCGCACACACACAGATACAGCCAGCAACAGTCAACCTATACGGTTGGCGTTAGATCGGAGAATTATCACCGTATCACGTTTAATTGCCCTGTGTGGCATGTGTATTGCAGCGTGTCATCATGTGGACACTTCCTCCTGCGTCCAATATTAGATGGTGCATGAGAGCACATTCTTTAGGGCTGGAATACTGGGATTATTTCGAGAGGCTATCATTTTTCTTGAATCGTCTTGTATAAACTTGCATAATATTTTCTTGTACATATAAAATATGAGTTGAATTGACTTGATTTTATTGAATCTATTTGAAAGAGATCCAAAAGTAATCCAAAGTAATCCCTTATCTTACTTTTAAAATTGGGTAACGTAACGGGATTACGTTAATATTACAATTTTCAATGAGTAAATTGTAAACTGATTGCTATTAAAATGTAAAATTTTCAACCCTATCGCCGATACCGAGTACTACCAATTTTTTTAACTATGTTGTTGTAATTGTTGTATTCGATTCATTACCTGATGTTGAGTATTTGCGTCTATGACACATCTTAATGTGCAATATAAGTTGTTGAGGTGTAAATAATAGTTAAAGAATTCTCATATTTATTGTAAATGCATTTAAATCATCAGATTGCAATGCAAATGTTTTATTTACAAAGTCATGTTCAATCACTCCAGTCATCTTCAATCACTCCACTCTACAAAACGCAACTACAAAACCGCAAGGTAGAAAAAAAACCCCGCTGTTGGGGCAAAACCGTGCAGTTTTATTTAAAGATCCCATGAAAGGTGGTGTGTTGACCCACATTTTGTTGCACTGAGACCATTTGAGCTGTTCTGAGTCCTTTTTACTTTCAACAACTTTAATGTATTCATAATTATATCAATTTATCAGTAAGACAACTAGAAATATAAATAAATGTTAAAAAAAAAAAATCACAATTCAATTTGACAATTGAATTGACAGGACGGTTCAGGGACGTTTCGGGACGGCTCAAAATGTTTTTCGGGATGATGGTGAAAAAAGTTAACTCATTGAATACCAGCCCTTTTTTGGAATCATGCCCAAAACTCCCAGACATTTTGACCATTTTTGACATTTTCTGTAGGGGCCCAGCATATTATCTGACAGGGCAACTGAAACATGCAATGGCTCGTTTGAAAGGCCAGACTTTAATCTGAAAGTCGCCGAAAACCGCGGGTCTCTAGGTTCATCCATCACCTCGCAATCTTACGCTAAACCAAGGCACGTTGAAGAGGAGAAATTGCGGCTTTTCTGGAAACTGCGCCTGTCGCGCTTTTGAATACTTCTCTCCCCCCCCTCTCTCTCTCCCCTCTCTCTCTCCCCTCTCTCACACCCTCTCTCTCTCTTTCTCTCTCCGCTTCCCTCTCTCTCCCTCCATCCCTCTCTCCCCTTCCATCTCTCCCTCCCTCTCTCCCCTTCCCTCTGTCTCTCTCCCCCTCCCCTCTCTCTCTCCCTCCCTCTCTCCCCTTCCCTCCTCTCTCTCTCCCTTCTCTCGGTCGCGGATCAGCAGTCGGCCCGGACTCTGTTCGTCACACTAGTGGCACGTCTGCGAGTGATAGCGGATCGCCAACCGGCATATATGTATTCTGCTTCAAAATGTATTCCAATCCACTTGAAGCAGATCTGGAGGTGTATACATGAGCCCTTTAGAAGCGGATCCACCTATAAGCGAATTATATTTAGGCTTTTTGGTACCATGTAAACGGGGCTACTACTAAAACCAACAAAAAGAAAAAAAACTAATATTTTGTTTTGGGAGTCAACGCATGGGGAGTGCAAACATATTTTTAGGTGACTTGGGAGTCAATGAGTTAATTTTAACCCCTGCTACCAACGGTAGTCGATGGTACTCTGAGACCGCTGCGAACAGCAGCCACTCTCTACTTAAGTCATCCACCTAGTCCACCACAGTCCGGTATGTCTGCGACGCGGTATACGCACCTAATCTCCGACGCCTGCAGCCTGGAGGACGGCAGATCCACCGTAGCTACGATCCATTGGATTGCGGGGCTACTTGCAGGAGCCTCTTCATGATCCAGAACATGCCCTTTCGCAAGAAGAGTTTAGGAACCGAGTCCTGGAGATATACACCTCTACCGGGTCACCCAGGGGTCAAAGGTGACATTTTTGGTACAAACACTCGAAATGCGCATGCACGGAGGGATACTCAGTTCTTCCAGCACCGCCCCCTGGCCGTCAGGAGCGATGACATAGAATTGTTAACATTATTAGCACTTTCATTTTTTTTTTTACTTTTTTCTGCGTAAGCAGGGTTAGTCTTGAAAGTGGGACAAGAGAGATCAGTGGAAGACCTCACAGAAAGGTCGGCGATGGGAGGAGAACCCGCGACTTGCTACCCGTGCCTATGAATTAAGTCACAGGCACCATACTCGCCATGTCCTGGCTGTGGGTGTCTTATTGACTTATCTTATCAGGCAGGTCAAGTCTTTCCTTCCATGATACCGCACCATATTATCTAGCAGCGGCAAGAAAGAAAAAAAAATGTAATGATTAATCGAATAATGCATTAGCAGAATTTGTACATCCGTGGTACGCTGTATCAGACTTCCTTCCATCTGGCACTGTACCTTGAAGGATTGTTTTTGAGAGTCCTTGGGATCTTGTGACATGTTTGTACCATTTTATTTTTCATTTTTATCATTAGATCTTTATATGGTCCGATGGCTTGTTTTATTCTGGCTTTTACTTCTACGTTGGTGACGTTTATATGAAAACATCTCATCTCTGTGGCTTGAATTCTTTCTAGTTTTGCCATTGGGGTCCATGTCTCACAACCTTTCAGAAGGATTGATGTCATGAGTGAGCGCATCAGTCTGATCTTTGAGTTGGTGGAAATATTCGTACGTTGCCAAATTGTCCTTAGTATTGCTAGGGCCACTGATGTTTGTGCAATCCTGCTGATGATTTCACGTTGTGACCCTTGGTCTGTAACAATGGCTCCGAGGTACTTAAAACTGCTGACCTTTTCTAGCTGATGGCCACTGACTCAGACTGGGTTTAGCTGTATTCTCTAGTAACCGACCAATATGAGAATTTTGGCACAATACCGTTTTGTTTTGTTTTTTTGCCCGGTGGATCGATACCGATAACCAATATGTAATTGATATAATGAATTTTAGAGCGGTAAAAGAAAGCAAAAACCTGAAACAAAAAGTGCTTGGGAAGAAGTTACTTTTTTTTTAGTGTAGTACTCATTTCCATGTCATCGTTGTTTAGAACTGGGTGAGCCTTTTTCAGGAGATGCCACATATTACAATAAACGTCATGTTGTAAATGTTTTCATTTACATTGTTATCAATGTGTAATGTTGCTTTTTTGTCTAAAAAAAATGATTAAAATGTAACTGCATGTAATTGCAATAATATTGCAGATTCTTCCATATCGACAGGAAAATTCACTGATACCAATACAGCACCGATATGGAAAAATGCCTCTGACTGTAGTACTCACTCCAGGGTCATTCCAACGTCAAGCTGCAGCTGGCTGCCACCTTCTGTATCTCCAACTTGATCTGGAATGAAGAGGACGGTGAGATGAATAACTGATGCAACACCCTTGTTGAATCACTAGAGGACAGCCCAATTGTCCAACTCAAGAGGTCATATACATACATGCATACATATATACATACCAAGGGGTGTTCGATTTGGCTATCTTGGATCAACACACAATTCAATGAAGTCACAATCTGCCATTATGAATAGATTGTGTAAATCAAAATCTAATTTGAAAGTTAATTTATCTGGTGTGTTTCTGTAGCCCCATCACACACACCAATAGTTTTTTGTTTTGTGTCTCTCCACCAAAACTCAACTCAACAAATTTTTACATAGCGCCAAAATCGCAGCCGAAGCTGCCTCAAGGCGCTTCACAAAAGTGATTACGTTTTTAGAATTAGATTTAAGGAATATAGCAGCTCTTTACCTAACTACCTTTCAACCTTGATTTCGCAGTTAAGGACAGTAATTTGGGGTTGTTTACGGAACTCCTTTAACGGAGGACTGGAAAGAAGAGAGAACAAAGAAGAAAAAGGAGATCAAGTCTTTCAGTCAGTCTTGATCTCGGCCTAGTTGAAAAAAAGTTACCTGTAGTTTTTGATTAGTTATCGTTAATGTTGATTTGTTTTGACAGAACTCCTTTAACGGAGGACTAGAGAGAAGAGGAGAATTGAAATTTTCACTCAATCTCGGCCTAGTTGAAGAAATAACTACTGCTTTGGAATTTTCATCTGTCTCACACGAGTGCAAAACAGTATTCGTTTTCGCGGGGTCCCATGTAGTCTCCCTGGCTTATTGTCAAACTTTCTGGGTCCCACATAGACTTCCGAAAGTGTTGTAATCCGACCGCCGTGTGCATCCGTATTGCAGTCGACTGAGTGCTGCTGCTCCTCCGTACTCCGTACTCAAAATAAAAAGATGTGGCGGTGTTGGTGGTGAACAACTTGAGTCCATATTGGACGCCCCATTGTCCGTGTGTGTCTACATGTATTTCAGCGTCAATCAGCGCGAGTGTAGATGTGATGCTCAGCGCTCAGTCTGTGTGTGCGTGCATAATAAATGTAGGAATTGCTCTGCAAGCCAAATGACTGGGGCTGTGTCCGAAATCGCTCCCTATCCCCTACTCCCTATCCCCCATATAGTGCACTCACTTATAGTGCACTCAACAGCAACTGCCGAGATTTCGGACACTAGAGTCGGCGCCGTTGAAAATTATTATGAATTATAAAAAATAGAATTATACAATTCAAAAATCATCATAAAAAGTCAAAAGTACTTAAATTTATACCTATTTGCCGTGGCCGGTCGCTATTTACTCCCGCCGCGGCATTTTTTTTCTAAGTTTAGGTCATTTTTAAAACGTCTCGCAATGCATTATGGGTTATATTGCTCCGTCTAGGGTACATCCGATGCTCACTACATTTCGCGGT
>OMKY01218779.1:0-13523 GCA_900302395.1 Bregmaceros cantori | reverse complement strand
TTTGAAAGCACTTTAATAAACATCTGGCGTTTTAAATGTGCAATATGACTTTGAAAGCACTTTAATAAACATCTGGCGTTTTAAATGTGCAATATGACTTTGACAGCACTTTAATAAACATCTGGCGTTTTAAATGTGCAATATGACTTTGAAAGCACTTTAATAAACATCTGGCGTTTTAAATGTGCAATATGACTTTGACAGCACTTTAATAAACATCTGGCGTTTTAAATGTGCAATATGACTTTGACAGCACTTTAATAAACATCTGGCGTTTTAAATGTGCAATATGACTTTGAAAGCACTTTAATAAACATCTGGCGTTTTAAATGTGCAATATGACTTTGAAAGCACTTTAATAAACATCTGGCGTTTTAAATGTGCAATATGACTTTGAAAGCACTTTAATAAACATCTGGCGTTTTAAATGTGCAATATGACTAAGAATTGAAATCAGATTTATTTTGCCAGCTTGCAATTGCAAGCAATGTCCACATGGAATTTGGAATCAGACACAGTTTAGTGAACACGTAGTAGTAACAATAATAATAATAATAACTATAGCACTCAAGAGATTGCAAACCTGCGCCGTAGTGGTACAAAGAAATAGTATTTTTAGCAGTATGTGTAGCAACTCATTAATAATGCAAGTGCTCGTAGAGTAGTAGCCTGGCGAGCAAGAACCAACGCATCGTCCACGCATCGCACATCGCTAGGCGGGAGACGCGGCCACGTGTGACGTCATTACGGCGAACGGGGATCATTCACCCGCTATAATAATAATAAGCATGACTATTATGTTACTTATAGGCTACAGAAATGCACCAAAATGTAATCACTACTTTCTTTTGTCATTTCCAACAAGCACATTTTCATCCAGCTCAACTGTGCTCAACCATGCTCAACTTTTTCAGTTATCCATGGACAAACCAACGTGACCAAAAACATAAACTGCTCTGCGGCTCGATCCTGAGTGGTATCCAAAATGCCTGCTACTTTACTGGCGTGGTTTCTACCTGCTGTGTGTGGTGCAGAGCTGATGCAGGGACTGGAGACTGGCCTCGGCCCAGGTCATTTCTTCCCCCTGAGGCTGGGGGTCGACCTGCCGCAGTTGTTGCTCTGAGTGGGGTTGACACACACGGTTAGTGAATGTCACCGTTCAAGAGTTATGCTGGAAGATCCAAATTCCATTGGTTCGAAGACAAGAATAGTAAATGAACTGCTGTTTGACCCCACTATTGTTGTATTTTAAGATTTCTCACGAGTTACATTGGTGTCAGGAAGTGGTTGACGGACCGCACGCGGTGGGGATGGCCGCGGGGCCGCTTGATCAGGCGAAAGGCGCCGTGGAGTTGGAGCGGCTCTCGGGACGAGAGCCAGGTCGGGAGGGGGCAGTGTAGTGAATGCACACGCGGTGCACTCTGGGCCGGCACCGTTGACGGTCCTCCACCGGCCAACACGCCTCCTTAAATAGAGTCCGAACTAACCTTGGCAATGGCTGGGTTCAGCTATTGCCGACGTTCTAGTTCCTCTATTCCCAGCTCCTCCACGGGGGGCGCTTTCGTTACATTATTATTTAACTTATTTATCTATCTATATTTCCATGAAGCAGACCTAATGGGAACTGTGAAATAGTAATACCCCAAGTGTCCTGCAGAGTGCACAGGTTGGTCAGAAGACGCTGGTGGTAGGACTTCTCTAGTTCCAGGAACTGGATGGCCCAGAGGTCTGTACACGGTGCCCGTTAAGGCAAGAACACAATACGAGGAAAACCAAAAAAATGTAACTTAATAATAATAGTAATCTATGTAACTTAATAATAATAGTAATCTACCATCATTATTACAGCAACCGCAGCCAGACCCCATTACCAAGCTGACGATATCTGTCTCAGTGCAGTACATCTTGTCCTTTTTCATATTTTGCAAAATGCATAATCATGGATTGTAAGCATTTGTGGCAGAAGCACTAAGTGAGCATTGTATTTAACCACATCTGTGAATTAGTTTAGAAAGGTTATGGTATGTTCATGTTCAAGTTTTCGTAGGCCAAATTCCAGTTAGTGTCAAACTCAAACTCAAACTTTATTTATTTGTATAGCACTTTTCATGCAGAGCAACACAAAGTGCTTTACAGAGACAGAACAATGAACAAAACAACGTCACCCACAGCCTCCCAAATCAAACACACTCGACAGTAACATCCTAGCTATAAGCTAGATCAAAGATCAAGACATCATAATTAAGGTTTGATTTGATTTAATGGTGCACTACATGAACTGCCATAAGAAAAGTCAAGATTGTTTGTTGTGTGAGGTGGCTCTTGTCAGCAGTCACAATCCACAAACTCCACGGTCCCCTTTCTCATGTTCAGTTCCTAACCTCCTGTCATGCTGAATCTATGTGGACGTCTACCAAAACAGCGTTGCTTCATCGCGTGTGTTGTTGTGTCTGGCGAGTGCGTGGCGCTAGCAACGCATACTACCGATTTATTCATCGATTTGCACTGAAAATGACCTAACATAGTTTGTGCGAGCCTGCACGCGCTCACATTCTACTCGAGTTGCGTTGTCTCGGCCGTCATGGCAACGATGTAAACATCGGTGAGTAATGTCAAAGCCCAGAGGAAGGACCCGGAGCGACCCAAACCACGTCTGGTTCACAGCCAAGCAAGGAAACGCCCACAACCACCGCTAGCACACTTTCACTTCATGTGTTTCTCTCCTTGCAGCAAAAGGCAGTTTGAACCAGGGCTTTGAACCGGTATTTTTTCCCAAGCGTTTCGTTCCGAACAGATGTGTTCCACCAATAAATTGACGTTCCCGAACCGGTTAGAACAAAAAAAAACTGTTCCCGGAACGGTTAATTTCGTTCCTGTCAGCCGTTTAATGCTATGTAATATTTGTTGCGGTGAACCCAAAGCGACTCGCTACAGAGGCCTGCTGGTAGCGCTCTACAGGCGAGGTCTCGTTGTGTGTCGGGGCGAACCCACAACAACACGCTGCAGAGTCCTGCAACGATTCTACTTCACTGCTGCATCGTAGATTTTATAAATACTCTTATTTATGAAGTTATCCACAAGTGTACTCCTTTGAGGAACGAAATAAAACCGGTATTAACCGGTTACCATTATTTTTAAATAAGTGTTCCTGTTCCGGAACATAAAAAATGATAACGTTTCCGGTTTCGTTTCTGTTCCCTGGAAAATACTAAAAGTTCCCGGTTTTTGTTTTCGTTCCTTGAACCGGTTCAAAGCCCTGGTTTGAACACTTAACTTTCAAAGATAGCTTTAAAATTACTTTAAAATTTGGGGTGTGGTGACGGACATAGCCGAGCAGTGACACAGGTTCTCATCCCCTCTCCGGCTTTTCTGCAATTCCTCCACACCTTCAAAGTCCATCCACAACCTCGCTCCTTCCTACCTGTCCGACCTTCTCCATATTGCCACCTCCACCCGTTCCCTCAGATCCTCCTCCTCTATACATCTTTCTGTTCCCCCTGCCCGCCTCACCACCATGGGGAGCAGAGCTTTCAGCCGCTCTGCTCCCAAACTCTGGAACTCACTCCCACCCGAACTACGCAACGTTGACTCCCTCCCTCAGTTTAAATCCTCCCTCAAAAGTCAAAACCCACCTCTTCAGGACTGCTTATTCATTATAGTTTCTTCATTAGTTGTCCTCATCTCCACTTTTTATTATATTTTGATTGTTATTTTTATTGCTCTGTTGCTTGCTCTTTGTAAAGTTTCCTTGAGTGACCTGAAAGGCGCTAACAAATAAAAATGTATTATTATTGCTATTATTATTATTTCTCCGCCCGACTCTGCATCCCAGTCAATCTCAATAAACAATGAAAAACAGTGCTTGCGGCCAAAAAAAAAACAGCAGTTAAATTATATTTAAAAAGATATGAAATTTGCCTAGGAGTTCTAAGCATAATGATAGTGCACAAGTACCATCCACATTTAATTCTGTGAAATTATATCTCTTGTCTATCCCGTAATCTGGACACTGCAACCAGCTCTCTCCATCTTTCTGTCCTCGGCCACTCGCGTGGCGCCACCCAGCCAGCAACTTTCCAATCGATCTTGCCATCGCTTTCTCTGTCTTCCTCTCTTATGTAAACAATCGATTTTAGTTGGTCTGCAGTGTGTGAAACAGAGAGGGAGTATTACATAGTCACACAACATGTATTTTGTTGGACTGAGTTGTGTTATAAATATTGTTCAGGTGTGGAGCACAAACAGTTTGTAAGGATACAGTTGTCTCTGAGCAGATATGCCTCAGCCATCTAGAAGGAAACAGAAGGCAAAATAGTGATAAGGACAGAGAGAGAGTACATTGAACACCAGTAAAATAACGCTCACACTCTTTCCACACACCCGGCACCTCAAACGGCGTCATGCCAGACACAATTAGGCTATGATGTGGTGCACCTAATCCCTCTCGTGGTGGGACTCACATGACCAGACACGTGCCCTGTTAAACCCCACATACATTGAAGCTAAATGGGGCGCTTTCAAGCACGTTATGAAGGCTTGTCTGCCTTGCAGAATAAACACTGTTAGCCAGGGCTCTGAACCGGTTCAAGGAACGAAAACGAAAACCGGGAACTTTTAGTATTTTCCAGGGAACGGAAACGAAACCGGAAACGTTATTATTCTTTATGTTCCGGAACAGGAACACTTATTTAAAAATAATGGTAACCGGTTAATACCGGTTTTATTTCGTTCCTCAAAAGGAGTACAGTTTGGGATAACTTCAGAAATAAAACAAGAGTATTTATAAAATCTACGATGCAGCAGTGAAGTAGGAATCATTGCGGGACTCTCTGCAGTGTGTTGTTGTGGGTTCGCCCCGACACGCAACGAGACCTCGGCTGTAGAGTGCTACCAGTGGGCCTCTGTAGCAAGTCGCTGTGGGTTCGCCGCAACATTTATTACATAGCATTAAACATCTGACAGGAACGAAATTAACCGTTCCGGCAACACTATTTTTTTGTTCTAACCGGTTCAGGAACGTTAATTTATTGTTGGAACTCATAACCGGAAACGTTATAATTCTGTTTCTGTTCGGAACGAAACGTTTGGGAAAAAATATTGGTTCAAAGCCCTGCTGTCAGCACACTAAATTTAAATGTAAGACTTTGATTGTTCACTTTTATGCGCTTGTAAAAGTCATGTCCAGCTATCGAAATAATTTCAACAGGCAGGCAATTGAATAGATTGAACAAGGCAGGCAATTGAACAACGACTCTTGCAAACATTCACACATAGACCACCGAGGCTGGATAGATAGAGGCAACATTTAAAGAAAACGATGTACGTCTGCAAAAGTGTGCTGCATATAATTTCTACTTTTTTCTATTTCTGTTATAAATATTCCTACTAATTTATGATCGCAATAAGCTTTATTCGCCATTTTGCATAGCCAAGCAATACACACACTCGATTGCGTGTTGATGCACAGGGTGGGCACAGTCAACTACAACTGCTAGCTAACTACTACTAGTTAATTATCGAGCAGTGTTGAGCCTTATCAACGTACGTGGTGCAAAGCCTGCGGCAGTAAACTGGAGTCAGGGCTGTTCACCAATGACTCCAGCGAGGCTAGCAGTTCCGGGCTGACAGCCGGCGTCTCCTGGCTGTCTGCATCTGAAAGACAACACAGGGTGCAGGTCTGCTACGGTATAGCAGGTGGGGAGCTGAGACAATGCGTCCAATACGACTTGGCCTTGCCATTGGTGAAGTCAAACGCCCATTCTAGGGTTATCCTTATACCAAGATGTTGGCATTGAAAATCAACCTAGTATGTAGTACCCAATGCCTACAGGAAAGTTTAACCCAAAGTACTATACGTCATAACATGCCTCACTTTTCACTACACAACTTTATTTTTTATTTTTTTTATTTAACATTGCGATTTGACCAAACTACACTATTATTAAACAACAAAAAGATTGTGGATTTTAATGGAAATGCTATGTTGCTTACAGTGATGCACATTGTGAATACAAACGCAACATGGCCAGAAAATACTGTGACTCTTTGATCGGAATGGACTAGATCTCTTTCTCTCGATCCCTCTTCTTCTCTTGATATGTTCTTTGTTTTGTGTTGTTGTTTTTTTGATCGCTTAGATTAACAGAATGAAACAAGTTTGTGTATTACTTGAATGACACATTGCATCGCACAGCTTTGAAACTGACACCGGAATCAGGTACCGGTACAGAGTTGTGGTGAGTGTGGAGAACGCGCCCCCAACTCCCTCAAACATTACATGTTCCAGGCTTTATTAACGGCTTTACCATGTATCGATGCAACGTTGGTGGTCTTCAATGAAGGGTCTTCTGCAGTGTCGGCCGTTCCAGCGTGGAGGCCCCTGGAGGGGGAGCTCAGGTTCTTGTTGCCCATCCCCTCCACACGGCAGTTGAGCCTCCTCTTTTTATTCTGTGGGCGAATTTGGGCGTTAGTGACAATATATGGGCAGAGATTCAAAGGGATAATCTATAGACATGGCCGCCATGACGGTACTAATATGCAACTCGCGGCGGGTGGCCGCGTGGATCCCCGCGGAAAGGGGGGACCTGTGCCGCTCTAGAGGGCCGCGAGCTCCAGCCACACACGGCCCACTGCCCCCGCCCACTGGACGAGTGCTCCGCACGGCGCAGTCTGTGCAGTGCGCTGAGCAAAGCGAGCGAGCGATGCTTTTTAGTATTGGATTGAATGGACAGGTTGCAGGCGAGGACAGAGAGAGATCTCTGTCTGACACCAGACGTTTTTTGGCGGCTTTGGTCTTTGGTCACACCAGGCCAGGGAACACCCACCTATCCCAGTGGAATAGGTGGGAAGGCTCAACTGACAACTCGCACAGCTTCTCCCAAAGCACCGTGACGCTCAAGTTCATATTTTTCTTCCAAACTTTCCGTACCTCTCTTTTGTCAATATTTAAATGGGAGTGCGCGTCAATCAATAAGGCAAACCACGCCGTCATGGCGTGGTTTGAGGTGACTGTTCGGTCGCGTTGTCAATCCACCGGCCCTGCTGGGCGCTGCCGCTCCACACGAAGCCCCAACCGGAGCCCGCAGTGTCCGTTCAGCTCCCATGCTGGTCCCACGTAATCCGACGGGTCCCACCAGCGGGGCCCGGTGGATGGACAGGACAACCATTCACTTACCGGAAGAAAAAAGCATATCGGGGAGAAGACCGGGAAGTAAACCAGAAACGGGTCAAAAACTTGTCTATATGTTCTGCCCGAAGAAACATATTTTCTCTTTCCTTAATTTAATAACTTCTTTCAAAACATAACCATCACAAAGTTTTGGCTTGCAATCCAACTATCAACAATTTTGAAAGCAATTCTACAGCAAATATAGAGCAATTATAGAATTAATTTTAGAAAAGTAATTATAGAATTATAGAAGCAATTATACAGCAAAAGCAATTCTTTCACCCCTCTATTGAAAATGAAGAACGCACCTCTCATGCACTGTAAGTGTTAGTTGTTGTGTTAATATCCATGTTACTGTGGTATAGTTAGTATTATCATTTTATTATTATCTCTTAATAAACGAAGAACACCAGACAACATATTGTCCAGATATGAGGAAGTCACCATTGTTCATTTAAGTGTGTTTACTTCAAATATAATAACCTTAGTCTCAGTAGAACATTTGCTGCGTTTTCACGGCTCAGGATGAAGAGGTTTGGTCATCCAAGACACCGCCTGGAGACCAGGGACGGCGTGGCCACCTGCGGCCAGGAGTCGTGGGTGTAGTCCAAACTCCAAAGTTGGTCCTTCAGTGGTTCCTTGTGTTTGTCGTCTGAGGGAGAGAAGAGGAGGCAGACACGAGTGACACCATGGTACAACACAATGAAGAGATTGCTAGTTTCCTGCAAGCTTTATGAGTTGGCCGAGCAGGGCTGATTTGAGATTATATTGCATCATCCGATCTTTGGGCCATTTTAGAATACAGAATGGGCATTATAGAATCCGTTGTATTTTATTAGATCCGCCTTGATATCTCCAGTGTTACACAATCTTATAACAAATAAATGCATTCCGAGTTTCATCCTCCCCGCTCAAGCATGTCATGAAATGTAAAATGGTTCTTCAATATATTGACCTAAATATTGTTCTACTTCCAAGCTTTTCCCTATGCGGGGTCGACGCTGTGAATAAGTGTTTTCCATAGAGTTCTGTTGTTGAACACCTCTTCGTCGATCTTCTCCTGAGATCTGTTTTTATGCAGTCTCTCCATCTTGTTTTGGGTCGTCCTCGCCTTCTGTTTCCTTGTGTTTCCACCCCCACCACTCAGCTACGTTCTCTTCTCCAACTCTTCTTCGGTGTCCGAACAATCTGAGTCTAGCTTGGCTCTTCTCAGAAACTTCTACCACTTTCACTGTTCCTCTTATGTACTCCTTTCTTATCTTGTCTCTATGTGTAACTCCTACCATCCATCGCAATTTATCGAGGTGAGACAGTTATAGCCAGGGCTCCGAACCGGTTCAAGGAACGAAAATGAAAACCGGAAACGAACGGAAATTTATGGAATTTTACTAGGAGCGGAAACGGAAACGAAACATTTCTGTTCTCTATATATTTGAACATATCCTATGTCTGGGAGACTATTTCCGGTTGTGCATCCATCCAACTTTCACTGTCAGTCATCAAGCCCCATACATCTGGGGCTCCATCTTGTGGACAGATGAGGAAGCGAACGTAATGGCGTTAATACAGTTACGCTGAAGTTTGAAAGTCCACCAAATATATTTTGTATAAACTATATCTAAACTTAAACTTGCACAATATAAGGAACTTTAAGAACGAATGAAATTTTTATGTTCCGAACCGGTTCAGGACCGATATTTTGGTGGCGGAACGGTTCCGAGAACGAAAACGTTAAACAGAGACCTGCCTGAACCGTTCGGAACGGAACGTTTCAAAAATGATTCCGTTTTCAAGCCCTGGTTATAGCCGAGTATTTTCTGTAGTCGTGTACTAGTGGTTGGGTCGAATAATCGTTTAATCTGATTAACCATCAGTGCTTGGGCTCTTTGGTGATCTCTGGCACCAGCACGCGAGTCGCTACGCCACCTGACACCGATTCGGACACAACCGCGACACCCGGCTTAATGTCAAATTCAAGTTGGAGTAATGTTGGAATGTAATGAACATCTCTCATCCTAGTTTAGCTGGCTCTCAGTTATCACGGTCACATAAATATCCACATTGTGTGTCACCCAGTTTGGTGCATGTTTACACATGCATCAGTCTCACTCCACCCAGCTCCATCATGAACGATATTTGCTCACTTTCATCAGCTGCCCGTGTTTGCCTTACTGAAGTTTCACTGGAGGTACGCTAGTTGAAATACTGCCTCATTGGAGTAACATGTATATATGTATATCATAGTATATATACATTAAATATATGTGGGGTGGGAGTTCCCAGCATGCAGCGGGAGCAACAGGGTCTGGGGGCGAGAAGTCACTGTTACCTAAAGAGCAAGACAGGGCACTACATAAGCATTCAATTGCCTACAATAATTGGCTGTACAGCCTATTATGGTATATTATATATATTATGGTATATATATATATATATATATATATATATATATATATATATATATATATATATGTGTGTGTGTGTATAGAGAGAGCGAGAGAGCGAGAGAGAGAGAGAGAGAGAGAGCTATTTTTTTAATCAAATCTGAAATCTGAGATAAAAATTGGGCTCTTATTTTAAGCTAAATCTTACAGCCCTATCGATTGGTCGGCTTACCATCATAATGTCTGCCACCCCAAGCCGCGACATCACTGTGCAACAGCTCTATTCTACAAGAAATGAAAAACATCATCAATATTCTTATTGGCTGTATCTCAATTAACAGACCTTTGTAATTGTAATAAATGCTGAAGTTCTTAAAAAAATGTGAAACAAAAGAAAAAAATATTGAGTGAACTGCACAACACTGCACTCACTACTGATGAAAAAAATGAAACGGAAAGTCTTCACGGACAGATTAGATGATTTCATATACTCAGAATGTATGCCTATAATGTCTATAATCAAGAATAACACAATTAGTCTAGATTAGGTTTTAAGACATACAATAAATATTAATCAAGGTACTTTTTAAAGGGACATTTTTCTCCAAATAAGATTGATTTCATTAAAATGCATCAATGACTGTTTCCCATTGGATGTTTGGGAAATTTGGAAACGTAATCTAAACTAATTGATCATTTATAAAGTAAATTATACATTTGGCTAAGCCCAACCTTGTTGTCCGGGGAAAAAGAGATGAATTATAGCCAGATGAAACATGTAGCCGCTGTGTTTTTCAAAGCAAGCCTTCAAATCAAGATGGATTGAAAAGAATCTTTGATTGTTTTATAAGTGAATAACACAAGAGTCCCAAATGGTGAGGTGCCCCGGGATCGCTCCCCCTAATGATGATGTAATGACCGGGCTTAAAGAGACACTGTGTTGTTTCTGGCGTTAAGTGTTAAGGATCACACAGTGAATATATTATGTAACAAGATGGACCAGAGAGAAGCACAGAAGGGTTTGAAACCCTGTTATTTCTGTAAGGTCTTTCCCCGGCCTGTCTCGTCTCACTTTCGCACTAATCCTATTAATAAAATGGGAAAACACAAAACACAAAACATGCAAATAAAACAAAAAATATGTTATTGTGCAGATATAGTTAATACATCAATATATCAATATATATATTAATATATCAATAAATCAATCAATATATCTATATATATTGGGCCAATATCGATCTAAAGACAACCATAGACAATCACACCCCTAAACAATTGTGGATGCATTTTGTTTTGTAACAAGGAGATGCAGAGTTGTGTATTAAAATTCAGAAATGACTTGACAATGAAACAATAAATAAAAATAGTAAAAGACCCAGGGTCACGCACACACAGCAGTGGTGAGTGTGCGTGGAACACCACAAAAGACCATTTTGTGTGTAAATGTTTTTGAAAATTAGAATTATGAATCCATATTGGACATGGTGAGCTTAAACACATTTAACTGACCATTAGTGACAAAAATACATTTGAATTATTTATTTATTTTACTTAATATGAGACCAACTCAAATTTAGCTTTTGAGGCTTTCTGGGGGTCTTGTGGGTTAATCGGCGGGGGTCGGACCCACCCTGACCCACCTGTATCTCGCACCCTGGCTGGAACCGCATCACATATACAGGTAAAAAGAGCAGAAACTACATTCTTAGAGTTGCTAAGAATCTTTGAGCCTATCTTGACAACTTTGACAAGGTTGGAAGCACAAGTTGTTTTTTTTTGTTTTTGTTGCCATAAGCAATTTTCCAATTCTATTGACCGGGTCAGTGCAAAAGTAGGTCGAGAGAGAACGGGGAAGACCTTGCAGAAATGTCGGCGAGGGGAGCCACAGGTATCATACATGTAGTGGATGCGGGTGTCTGACAGACTGTGCCACAGAACCAGCACCGTCTTATCGTGTGTCATCATAGTTTTTGGTTACTGGACATTTGCCACTGATCGGTCCACAACATTAAGCACTCCATAAAGGTAAATGACGTAGCGTAGCCACCCATGGTTTATGGCAACACTGCTTTAACAGAGAATGAGGGGGACCAAGTTAGAAAGAAAGGCGAATGGTGATATAGATTTTAGCAATAATATCCAGTACCCAGGAGGTGAGTCAGACACAAGGAGATCACGCAAACGGTTGATGGGTTTCAGATAACAGTGTTCTACTGAAACCCAAATTAAGGTGGACAGATCTCAGACAGCTAACTGGTCAACATGTGTGAGTGGCACAGACAGTGTGATATTCTTAAAGTCGATTGTAGAGACAAAATGATATCATTGGCTGTGTCTGAAATCGCCCCCTACACTGCACGCCTTTTTGTAGGGGTGTCCGAATTCTCCATGTACCCTAGATAGTGCACTGAAAGTATCCCACAATGCACCGCGAAATGTAGTGAGCATCGGATGTACCCTAGACGGAGCAATATAGCCCATAATGCATTGTGAGACGCTTTAAAAATGACCTAAACTTTTTTAAAAAAATGCCGCGGTAGGAGGAAACAGCGACCGACTGCGGCAATTAGTTATAAATGTAAGTACTTCTGACTTTTTGTGATGATTGTTGAATTTGATAATTATATTTTTTATAATTATATTTTATAATAATTTGGACGGCGCCAACTCTAGTGTTTCAGTTGCTGTTGAGTGCACTATAAGTGAGTGCCCTATATGTGGGGTAGAGAGTAGGGGATAGGGAGCGATTTCGGACACAGCCATTATGTTATGATGTTAGACAAGTAAATGAATGCACGCAGCAAATTAATATACAACATGGCCGAATTAAAAAAAAATTCTACATATTTTTGACATGCTCAATTACACTGAAGACGTTTTGAAAGTAATCAAAATCGAAACTCCTTTAATGGAGGAAATGGCTCCAACACAACAGATGAATGGATCAAGCAAGTATTGGCTCAGTGTATAGAAAAGATCAACTTGAAGTAATTTGTAAATTGTGAATAATATGTTATACAATACTATACAATACTCTTAACAGGCAAATTGCCCAGCAACGCCAACTAAGTAAGTAATGGGCATGTGTGCGTTGATGGCAGTTGTGACGATGTCAAAAATAAGGGTCTCTTTTTTTATTGCTCCTGTGTGAGTTCTTGTAGTGTATTTTACACTGTTTGGGGCGCATGTTATGTTTTATAGAACGAAATGGTGAGTGAGAAGTGATTTGTATTTTTCTTTCTGAGCAGAAAAAAAAAATGGCTTTGGGCGACAGCGAAACACGGAAATAAAACAGTTAATGGTGTGCAGTGCTGTGCCCGCCACTCAATAAAATATAGTAATTATTGTGAATAAATCATGTCATATTAATAAGAATAATATACTGTGCAGGAGCGCGGTGGATGCCGAATATATCATGGCCAATATAATCGTCGGCTATAACTCAACACTTCGACAAATAAAAAGTTTAAATGTGCAAAGCGACGACAGGGGACGGTTCTCGGCACACAGGCTTGATGAAATAAAGGGCGGTGAAAATAAATAGAGGATAATGAAACATGGGGGGAAGACACGTCCCCCTCGGCCTCCCTTATCGTTTCATCTCTCACTCTCCCGCTCTCTCTCTTTCTCTCCCCCTCTTTCCGCACTAACGTTTCATCTCTCTCTCCCTCTATCGCTCTCTCTCCCTCGCTCTCCGCTGTCCCTCCTGCTAATGAGCCTTATTGACAATCAAACAGGCGCCGTGCCGTCCCACGATGCGCCGCCCGAGTGTTTTGTCACCGTGTCTTGGCAACCGGCGAGCTGCCGCCGTGCTGCTGCTGTGCGCCCTGCGTGGAGGGGGAAAGAGGGGGGAGGATTGTGGGGAGGATTGTGGGGAGCGGTGGGGGGATCGCGGGAGTGCGGCGGGTTTGGCACTTAGCGGTTTGTCGCCCAGCGGCGGGGCCCTGAAAATGGGCCGCTTCCTGTCG
>OMKY01218773.1:0-13679 GCA_900302395.1 Bregmaceros cantori | reverse complement strand
CTATTTACTCAATAATGTACACATTGTATAGTGTCTGTAAAATATGTCTGTAAATGCAGTAATAGTTCAGTGTAATGCAAGTTCCCCTCATCATTCACTCTTCCTCTCCCTTGCTCTCTCTGTCCTTCGTTTTTTTCTCTCTCTTTTTCAGGATTCTGACAGCGGCTCTGAGGAACAGGTGGGGGTTTATCACATTTACACTATTTAGTTTCACTTAATAGTGACATGTGTCCTTAACAAAGACAAACTACAGACACTCTCTCAATGTTTGATGAAATAATGAAATCTATCATTTCAAAAACTTTCCAAAGTTCTTTTTTTCTCTCTCACTTTTTCAGGATTCTGAGAGCGGCTCTGAGGAACAGGTGGGGGTTTATCACATTTACACTATTTAGTTTCACTTAATAGTGACATGTGTCCTTAACGAAGACAAACTACAGACACTCACTCAATGTTTGATGAAATCACGAAATCTATAATTTCCAAAAGTTTCCGAAGTTCTTAATTTCACTGTGAACTTGGTGTCAAGGTCACCTACAGAGCAGGATTGGACCCAAGTAAATACCAGATGAAGGTTTGCGAAACAAGTTGTTTATTATATATCAGAAATTATATTATTATTTTCTGTCAAACTTGGAGATCATTAGCCTCGCGAGCCAGAACCAACGCATCGTCCTCACGACACTGTGTGTGCTGTGATTTAAGCCAAGTAACTTGAAACTGTAAGCGATTACTTCTAAAAAGTAACCCTCCCAACCTTGAGGGTGTGTCTTGGTGGAAAGATCCACATGATGTAACTTTCAACCTTGTTTTACGGCTGCAGGTCGTAGGAAGCTGTCTTGAGCTCCGCTCAATCTCTCCTCAAGGCCTGCTAACAAGCCCTACCACTGCAAGCACTGAGCCTTTCTCCTTTGCTCCACTCCAAGGCGGAGGTCCAATTTTCCTGAAGGAGAATCTCCTTTGCTCCTTTGGAACCTCTCCAGATGCTGACTTCGAGTCCCCCCGCAGGTCCACTCTTTTTGGCGCCCATGGAGCGCCGTCTTCAGATGTTGGCTTCAGATTATCCCCTGGGGCTCTCTCTGGCTCCTCCAGAGTAGCCTCTTCAGGTGTTGGCTTTGGCTTCTCTGCTGATCAAGCCAAGCTTCAGGGGTCTCTCCCTGGAGTAGCCTCTTCAGATGCTGGCTTCGAGTCCCCCCGCAGGTCCGCTCTTTTTGGCGCCCATGGAGCGCCCTCTGCAGCTGTTGGCTTCAGATTATCCCCTGGGACTCTCTCTGGCTCCTCCAGAGTAGCCTCTTCAGGTGTTGCCTTTGGCTTCTCTGCTGGTCAAACCAAGCTTCAGGGGACTCTCTCTGGCTCCTCCAGAGTAGGAGGTTACCCAGCAGCAAGGCTTCCCTGCAACGCTCTATTGGAGAAGGCTCGTAGAGAACGTTACATAAGAACAGCTGAAGAATTTTCGAAAAGGCCCAGCTTCAGCCTCAGCCAAAGTTCACTCTCAGCTCGACCTGTCCAGTGCTTCAACGCAGTACCAACCCCTTCTCCACCTGGCCAGAAGTCTACCCCAGCAAGGGGTTCTGTGGGACTGAAGACTCTGCGTGAGAAAGAGTCACCTCCAGCTGTCCAGAGTTTCACCCCAGCTCCACCTCCACTCCCTGCTGCAGCTGTCCAAAGCTTCACCCCACCTTCACCTGTCCAGAGCTTCACCCCAGCTCCACTCCCAGCTGCAGCTGTCCAAAGCTTCACCCCACCCCCACCTCCACCTCCACCTGTCCAGAGCTTCGGCCCAGCTGACTACAGACAGGCCACTGGTGGATCAGCTCCAGCAATGAAGAAGAGGAAGAGCGGAAGGTAGGAATGGAGGGTCAAAGGTCATGTAATGTGTGCTCCACATATGAGCAGATAATCGTAGTCACATGACCGCTGAAGTTTATTGTAGTCAGTTACTACATTTTAAAGCTAGGCCTATGCAGTTGTCTCCAACTGCTAACCCTATATCTCTGAAACATGATGGAAGCGTTGTTAAACCCCAATTGTAAAGTCACACATTTTCATTGTACTACATCTTCAGTGGTGTGATATTTCGATTTAAATTGAAAATCCAGAATTGAATATATTTTAGAGCTGAAATTAGGACAATACTTTTCTGGGTTCAGGAATCACACAACCTACTCAATTCAATATGATATGACAATAGCAGGTTTTAATTACAGTATGGCGAGGAGAATTTGTTTGCAGAGATTAACAAAGTATATGGCCTGGTTACAACCAAGGGCAAGACGGAGATCTGGCATGGACCTCCCGTCTCTACACACTACAAGGTTTCTAAGAGTCTTACAGAGAGTTTGACAACAGAATACAGAGTGTGGTAGATGGCTGATTGAATCGCAGTAACAATGGGAATCGGCACATCAAATGGAAAAATAGGCAGACAGGATGTCTCTGGCTGCGGGTATCACCTTGCTATGCTAATTCACCCAACACAAAACATGAATACTTTATATTATATAATTATTTCTATTATATTATTTTAATTATATAATAGTAAAAATAAATAAATAAAATGTTATTGTACTTGAGTAGGTTTTTTTTCAAGTAACTCGTACTTAAATATTTATTCCTCTGACGACTTTTTACTTGTACTCTGTACCTTTTCAACACAATGTGTATGAAAGTAGCCGTGCTGTCTGTCTGTCTCTCTCTCTCTCTCACGCAGGCTCCGCCCTCAGCTAAGCATGTGCCGTGGGATGCCTCTGGATTCTCAGCAAGATGTGTGTCGTGAGATGAAGCGTGACCTTGTGCCGAGGGGCAGGCAGGGTGCAGGGGTCCCCTCTGCGGCCCCTAGCACTGATCGACTCAACATCAAGTGGAGCGAGATATTTACGCTGCAACGTCCGGTACGTTTCCAAACTTTACATCATAAAGTGTTGTGACCGACCGATGAGTTGTTTGGCCCGATGCGAATAACCGATTTTTGCCCAGTGGACCGATACTGCCAACCAATAAGTAACTGATTGTGATATGTAACTGATCAATTATCAACCATCTTGTTAACAGGGTTGGGAGGACGTTTTTCTTTTTTGGCGTTGTAGTCATTTCCATAGCATCGTCATTTATAGCAAGGTGAGTCTTTTTCAGGCGATTCCACATGTTGCTGGTGTTCTTTTGCTCAGGTCTATTAGAGACCTGGCTGATAGAAAGTATATGGATTAGGGAAAAATGACTAAACCAATGTCAGGTCTGTTATTTGCTTTGTGTACATTACAGGATTTATTGATCTTTATTTAGCATGCTGTATGTGTGTGAGATGTTGATTCGTTTAATAAGCCACCTACGTATTAACCTATCAATGTACCTGTGCTACCTTTCTAATAGTTTCAGATATGTATTTTAACCTGGCTTATAACATTTAAATCTGATTTGATCTCCTAAAAATGTACTGACACACTTATATTATTAAATTACAGAAGCTTCTTCGCCAACCACATGACGCACACAATATTGTAGCAATCAACCATAATTTTTGTCGACAAGCGACTCGAGTGAATTATCCAACAATGTTTTCGACAGTCTGTAACGGCAAACGGTCGCGCTGTAAGCCAACGGAGCGGAGCTCCCGACTTCCAGTTATGGATCACTCAACAGCCGCTACTGTCGGCTGCGGGTCGCTCAGTGATCCAATGCGGGTAGTAAACCTGACCCAGGGATGCCAGTCGCAAGCTGATTTTGAAGCTATTTCCTTTCGTTCCGTGAATTATTATCACCATTATTATTTCCAAAGTTCCGCCATGTTTTCAGCCCTAGAGCTCTAGGGTGAGCTGTAGGATGGTCAGTATCGCACTAGCTCCCGAGGGCGTTTCCAAGGGCGTTTTCTCCCTCGCCCTTGACGAATTAACGATTGGGACGTCCCTCAATCTTGGCGAGAACGCGCATTCCCAAGGGCGAGGGCAAAGACAAGGGCCAATCTTGCGTTTGGGACGCGGCCTAAATGTTTAAAAAATGACCCTGCTGTAACTGTGAAATTCACTGATACCGATACAGCACCAATATGGTAAAATGCCTCATATCAGCCGATATATATCGGTGACCGATATATCGGTCTGACTAATCAAGTGTCTGAAGTTCTGTTCCAATTTGCACACTTCAAGTACTTTGTAGTACTTTTAGAAAAGTGAAGTGTGCCACAAGTACCCGGACGGTGCACATTGAGCGATGAAAATAAGAAAAGTGGGAGGATGGACAGTTAATGCACCAGACGCCATTTTGACTTGGTAGCCGGAGGGACCATTCCAGCACAAGTTTCTAAACAGAGAATGGTAAGCGAATACGCAGCCGTGGGTGCAGACACTGATGGTTTCAACAACGTTTACATATTCCTTTTTTTTATTTTATGTTTTTATGTTTTTAGTGTAGTGGGTAATATTAGTGACTCTACCTCACGAATGGATGGACTTCATTATTCGTGGGGTGTGATCATTAAAAGTCTAATAAAAGTCATTCTGTGTGAGGGGTATAAATCGTTCCCTAACCCCTACTCCCTTTATAGTGCATTCACTTATAGTGCACTCAAGAGCAACAGCCGAGATTTTGGACACAAGAGTCGGCGCCATCAAAATTATTATAATATGTATAACTATATAATATTTAATTTTATAAATTCAACAATCGATGAATGAAAAAAGTCAGAAGTACTTACATTTGTAACTATTTGCCCTGGTCGGTCGCTATTTACTCCCGCTGTGCCATATTTTTGTAGTTTAGGTCATTTAAAAAAAGTCTCAGAATGCATTATGGGTTATATTGCTTCGTCAAGGGTACACGGATGCTCACTACCTTTCGCGGCCCATTGTGGGATACTTTGAGTGCACTATTTGAGGTACATGGAGAATTCAGAAACCCCTACAAAATGGCGTGTGCCCCATATAGTGCACTATATAGGAATAGGGAGGGATTTCGGACACAGCCACTGACTGTTCCAGTAAATAGTTTACTCACACACAGGTGTGTAAGTAGCCATTTTCTGGTCTGACCTGCTGTTAAAGTATTTAAGATGTATATTCTATGTTTGCTGCACTATGACCTAGCCTAATCCTATGAACGTGTTGACAACGGTTCCAGGAAGGGTACTGGGAGTGCAGTGCAGAGCTTGGCCGTCTCCTGGGGATCGATGTCCAGCAGTTTGCTGAGGTGTTCTTAAAGAGCAAAGGCATCTCCTCTCTGGGTATGTTCCATCTCCTCTCTGGGTATGTTCCATCTCCTCTCTGGGTATGTTCCATCTCCTCCTCTCTGGGTATGTTCCATCTCCTCTCTGGGTATGTTCCATCTCCTCCTCTCTGGGTATGTTCCATCTCCTCCTCACTGGGTGTTGGTCCTGTGTTGTGTAATTGTGTGTGTGTGTGTGTGTAGGTGTGCGAGCGCACGCCGACATCCTCCGTTTGCTGGCCTCTTTGCTGGTCCTGCAGCTGCTTAGACTCAAAGACCCCAAGGACGGACCACTGCTCAAGACCCTGTTTAGCCTGGAAGTGCTTCCTAACCCCAGGTAGGCCACACCCCCCAGATAGACCAAACCCCATGTAGACCACACCCCCAGGTAGACCACAACCCCATGTAGACCACACCCTCCAGGTAGACTACACCCCAGGTAGACTACACCCCAGGTAGACTACACACCCAGGTAGACTACACACCCAGGTAGACCACAAACTCCAGGTAGACTACACCACAGCTAGACAACACCCTCCAGGTAGGCTACACACCTAGGTAGACCACACTCCAGGCAGACCCTTCACACCTCCAGGTAAACCACATCCCCAAGTAGGCCACCATCCAGGTAGACCTCCTTGTAGAGATGCAGGGATCTCGGCTGAACCTGTGAAAAAGTAGTATACTTTTATTTAGTACAACTTTTCTTACAATACGACTTGAGGGAAGTCAACAACACCAGAGTGATTATGCTGACGTCGAACAGCTGGACCCCGCCCACACTCGCGTAGTGCCACCACGTACCATACTTCCGCCGTTGTATCCTTTCCTATGCGCCCCAAAGTAGAGCAGATAAGTGGAAAAATACTTTTGGCACAAATGTTCACTATGACATGCATGAAACTATTCATGCCTGAATAGTTTGGGTGTCCATGCACAATTTCAATAAAGCTGCAATTTTTCAAGATGGCCGCACATTTGAACACATTCTGCATAGAATTGCAGAAAAAAATACTCTATCAATCATTCAAATACATTCCTCATTGTGCAGAAGAAATCACCACAGGTTTTTGTTACTCAGAGGTAAAGATGGCGTAGGCGTTCCCAGGAAGAATAATTGAACTGTTTTCAGGGTGAAAACGGTTTGGCGCGGTGTTGTCTGAGTGCTGAGACGCTCCTTAAGACGATCACCGCCAGGTCATAGAAGTGCCATTCGTGGATGAACGGCCCACAACAGATTAATAGAAATGTTAAAACAAAAGGCAATAATAGAAGGATGTAAAAGTGCAATTTGGTAAATGCAAAAAAAGAAAAAAAAATCAGCAGATGGTGTATGGTGCTGATGCGGTATTAAAATTGACTGCGTGGGGATCCCACATTTCTGGGACAGAATTCACAATATTCACAATATTGACATTGACAATCACAGAGAGTTACACCCACAGTATGTCTGGAATGTCATTATGACTCAATGTGACATCATCTTCAGCATCTTCATGCCCCGCTCTATAAGAGCAGGCGTGAGTGTAATATTCTTTCTTTTTCTTCTACTTCTCGACTGAATAAAGAAGTATATGCTAAAGGCTGGTCTCCTTATTCCACGTTTCTCTACATTGGTGACCCCGACATACTGTGGGTGTAACACTCTGTGAGTGTGCAGCTATGTGGATTACCCAATATAGGTCTGCACAATGTCAATATTGTCTGTGAATTCTGTCCCAGAAATGTGGGATCCCCACAGCTGAAAAGTTTAGAGGGTGGATATTTTTGTAGACCCCCCCTTCATACTCCATATGGCTTCCTGTTTTTCAGCATGCAGTGGCTTGCCATGCAGCGTGCGGTGGAGTGGGTACGCTGGGCCGACCGCCAGTACCCGTGCGTGCCGTTGCGCCTCGAGTTCGGCTGGAACTGGGAGTCGTCCACCCGGCGCCTGCTGGGCTACGACACCTCCACCTCGCCGGACGCGCCCTTCCTCCGGGACCTGCAGCGCTGGGTGGGGCCGCCGGTTCTGGAAGTCCAGTGATTATAAGTCAATGGACAAATCCGATAACCAGGTTTCATGCAAGCGCTGCACCAGTATAGTAGCGTGGCAAGCCAGACCCAATGAATCGTTCATTCATCAGACGTATATGCTGCATTGGATACGGTGCAGAGCAAATTTTTTAAAAAAGTGTGGAGGCGGGGGAGGAGTATTTTTTTTATCCAATCACAGCAAAGTAAATGTGTCAAGTGACCTGGAGTAGGAAGTGCCCGCTGACTGTCAACAGAGGTTTTGTTAAACAACATGAACAAAAAACTGTCATCAGACTAACGGCCAGTGGACACAATAGCTAGCGTTGACTTTAGTTAGAACATGTTCACTTACCACTTAGAGAAGTGAGAAGTGGTAAGTGAGAACTTGTAGAACTTTGTTAGCCAATCGATGACAACCATGACATACTGCAGCTATCTGTCTACGGAGGTGCTCAGCCAACATCACTTCTCCCGCCACCTCCGCCTCTGATTGGCCGGTGCGAAAACACCCAATAATCTGATTCGTTGGAATCGGTGGGTGCATGTCACACGACTAGCGTGAGACGCGTGGAAGATTCGTTGGTTCTGACTTGCCAGGCTACCAATATAGCATTTTCTTTAATGACGAAAAAGCAATTTTAAAAAAGGTACTATACATGTTCATATTATGCAAATAATTGGGAAATATTTATCTATAATATATGTGCGATGCAGTAGCTCGGTGCTTTAAGGCAGTGCACTAAAACGGCACGAAGGGGCGTGTGTTTGCTTCACCCACGGACAGCTTTGCTGCATGTCTCCTTCCAAATCTTCACCCCTTTCCAGATAATTAGCGTGAATTGGCGTATTATTAGCATGAATTATTAAAAATTTGCAATATTAATATTGCAAACTTTTTTTCTGTGTTGCTTTCCCCACTCATTGCTAACATTTCCATTCCTTAGAATTCAGCACGGAAGAGTAGGCTCTTCCATGCTATTACTAACATTGGGTTTTCACCCTTACGTGTTGTCTTTATTGCATTAGGGCCATGACACTGGGAATGGAGACTGGCTTTGGGTACAACAAATATTAAACTTGTTTGAGCTGAAGATGGGCTCTGGTCTGGTCGGCGTTCCGCCGGGGCCATCTGTTTTAGTCCGCTTCAAAATGTGTTCTGATCCATTTCAGGCAGATAGTTGGCGGTGTATAAAAGAGCACTTATTTTTTATTGTAAAACAAGTATGACTCATTCTTAATTGGGTTTTATTTATCGGTAACGGAAAGTAATCTAACTTGTTACATGCTTCAATCAGTAGTCCAGTAACGAAACACATTACCTTCATGTCAATAACAAGTAACGATACCAAACTGTGATTATTAACTCGTCATACTTCACTTTCTCCACTTGTAGCAGAATGTGCACCAACATGGGTCAGCCTTCTCCAGAGTTTCTGGTCCAGTGTCATTCTGTTGAGGGTTGACAGATCAAGTCCTGACCATTCGTAGACGTTGTCGCGCCATCTTTTGGGTTGCCTTCCTCTGCTCCTCTTGCCGACCACTAATCCTCCAAGGCAGAGTTTTGTCATACCTATTTGGGATCTTTTGATCCTTGCAATTAACCTGTGTTTAATAAAGTTGCATTTTAAATTGTGTGTATATGATTGTATACACAGGGGCAGCGGAAAAATCTGTACATTCTTCATAGATGTTAACATCAATAAAGAGCACCATTCTTTATATTGGATATTTAAATTTGCAATCATATAGTCCATGCAGAACATGGGACCCCATCGGTGACTAAGCCGGATTTTGACTATTTCACCAATATTCATGCAAAGAAGCGAGTGGATAATGTGTAATTGGCCACAGAGTGAGCTGAAGTAAGCGAATTTTGAACCGGTGTGCGTTTTGTGTGACAAATTCAGCCACCTCAGTCCACTATGACTTTACTGCTAACAACATAAATCATAAACCTAGAAAATAATGTTCAGCATAACCTATTCAAAATTTAATTTTTATGCCTTTAAGCCATACCATTGTTTTTCCTCCCTCTTTCTGTAGAAGTTGACGACACTAAACGCGTTAATAGCATGACACCATAGCTTCCATATATGATCTATTCCAATTTCCAAACCCACCGCAACCCCCCAATCGTGCTGAAATCGTATCATTGACATTTGACAGACGTTACAGTACTCACAGAAAGGCTTGTATATTTCAACGTACTTACCCATTCCACATTAGACTTAGATAGGTTAGGTATATTCCCCCTTGAGTTATGGGGGAATGGTTTGGCCCATAAATGGGCGGTGCCCCGTGTGATGTGCACGGGGGAAGTTTCCAATAAACGCATTGGCTCGCGGTGCTGCAATGCTTACAGTCATCCTGCCTCAGTGTGTCATTCTTTCAATTATAATTTGTTAGTGCTTATTCAAGGCACCAAACTGGTGACCCCGACGTCTGAATTGGACGGACTCCTTTTCACGCGAACGTGCCACGCAAGGATGGACACTCTGCCTGGAGGAGGAGGAGGGGACAGCCATTGCCCGCGGGCCTCTTCGCCGACACACCCCCGGATACACCTGTCGCGGACTCCACCTGGCCCCATCACCACCTCGGCCCGGTGCCAATCGCTTGCCATACGCCTGCGCCGTCCAACCTGAAGCTGCCAGATTTCTGGGAGGCGCAGCCTGCGGCCTGGTTCCTCCATGTGGAATCCATATTTTCGGTGCGGAAGATTACGGATGATGCAGAAATGTATCACCACGTGGTGGCGGCCATGTCACCTGTGGCCACTACCAGACTCATCGGCCTGCTGTCCGCCCCACCCCCACGTTTGGCAAGTACGGCGCGGTCAAGACGGGGCTCATGTATGCTTTCGGACTTTCGGATGCGGAGCGTGCGGATCGGCTTTTGTCGTTGGATGGGCTTGGTGCACGGAAACCGTCTGAAATGATGGCGCACATGTTGGACCTTGTTGCTGGCCGTAACCCGGAGTTTCTGCTGAAGCAGATCTTCTTGCGACAGCTACCGGCTGGCGTCAGGGCGGCGCTCGCCAGTTTCGTGGAGTTGGCCGCGGAGGCCGACAAGTACTTTCTGGCCAGCCTTGAGGTGCGGCTCAACACGGCACCGCAACTTTTGGCTGCCTCGTCTCGAGCGGGCGGAGGCCCCAACGCGCGCCGTCGGAACCACAGACGAGGATCTTCCCCGGTTCATGGAAACGCGCCGGCCGGCGCTCGGAAGTGGACCCGGACAGTACGTTGCTCTACTTGCGAGACTCTAACTGTGTGTTTCTCCGGACTCTTTGCTGCCGCACGGTGCCTGGACCCGGCCAAGCTTGCGGCCGTATAGGCCGAGTTCTCCAAGATGGAGCGCCTTGGTATTGTGCGGCGTTCGAACAGCCCCTGGTCCTCGCCGTTGCATATGGTACCGAAACCGGACGGGAGCTGGCGTCCCTGTGGAGATTATCAGTGGTTGAACGCGGTGACGACGGCTGACAGGTACCCAGTGCCGCACATCCAGGACGATCTCTGGTACCGAACCTATTCCATCAAAACGAGGCTATAGACGAGTTTACCCGTGAAATACAGGCGGCTGGCGTTTTGTCCCGCCGGGATGAAACACACTTCCGGTGTCTGTATGAGTTCCATTTAATCTCGTCGTAGTGGACTGCGGTGGCTCACAAAAAACACACAAAACGCTCACCAATTTAAAATCCGACCATTCTCGGCATGACTTCCAGACCCATATAGAGGCAAATAGAATCATTTGCCTCGGGAGTTCGGGTGCATTCTACCGTTAGCTGTTTGCTGAAAGCACCGCTCTCCTCTGGCGGTCAGGAGGGATAAAATAGAATGATCCTTATAAATCACGAATGGCCGCCAAAGTTGTCTGGTCACTCAGAATCCTTGCGCTTGCGAGAAGATTCTGCAAGACTGAATGATGGGTGAGCTATGGTCCCCTACGCGGAAGGGGGATATTTGTGCTGAAAGCACCGCCCACTGGCGGTCATTGAATCATAGTTACATTCCTAACTATCCGTTTCAACCTGGGGCCCTATGCTTAGGCATCTCTAAGTACATTTTCCTCCCCGCAACTCATAACTTCATCCCCTGAATCCCCTTCTCCCTCCCACACCCTTGCGTTTGTGTGAATGAGTGCTTTTTTGATTTCATGTTTTTTTTTTCATTCTTTGTATTTGGGTAGAAAATATGAAAAACAGATTTTCTGTTGCTAGCGAAACATGACTCTCTACCTCTAATGCAGTTGTAGGGGTCTATTTGGCGTATTCGGATACACATGATCAGAAATGACAAAAAGTACCCAGATTTCTTACATGAGTAAAACATTCGTACAAATATATCCAGATGTCTACTTAAGAAATGAAATACACTCAAAAGTATTTTTGAATGTAAAACGTAAAATTGTACAGCTTCAGTCAGGAAATAAACATTTCTTAGCTTGTCACGTTAGTCTAAAGATAGATATTGACTGTGCAAACAAGAGTATATTTTTAGAGTCCATAAAAAGTAACAAGTCTGTTATCGGAAAGTAAATAGTAGAAAGTAGTGATATTTGTGTTGAAAATTTAACTTTATACCTTAAAAAAGCGCAATATTATTTATAGTATAGCCCACAGCCTTAAGGTTAATGTTGCCATTTACTAAAATCTTGCCATGAGTAGGCAAGATTTAATTGTGCTTGAAACGTTGAATGAAGTACATCGAGGACAGATGTGTGAAATACTGGTTTTATTTGTTGGCACATGTATATAACAATCTTCAGTCTTGTCACTGGGGTTTGAACTACATAAAAAGGTCCAGTGATGCATACCTTGTAGAACAATTACGCCTATTATGTAACTCCAAGGCGGCGCTATGATCACAAGTGCTTTGATTTTCCTCGTGGAATTTAAGCCTCGGTTTAATTTTCGGTTCCGCGAATGTGGTAATTACAACTATAATACATCAAAGCCATAGAAATAACACTGGCCTTCTGTATGTAGCGCTCTTGACGCTAGAGGGAGCCAGTGGCCACTCGCGAGCAAGATTTTCATGTGGGATTTTCTTGCGGTAAATTGAGATTAAAAAAAACAAAAAAAAAAAAAAAAAACAAAGCGGCGAAATGAAAATTACCAGGATATGTTGCACATTTTCACCATGATTATGTCTTATAAGAATGGATTCCCCCTTTACCGAAGCGTTGAGCGGGCTTTAAAACAGTCGGAAACCGCAATGGAAACAGACAAGCCAGTAGGCATATAACAAGACATTTCACCAACCTCTGGATACCGCTGCAATGGTTACATTATGATTACACAATGCAATAATTGCATTCCTTGTGATTTGTGCTGTCAGACAATATTAGGAAATATCGAATATTGTCAAAAGAGCCTCTTTAACCCATGTGGAATAGTCCTGCTTCTCGGCCTTCTGCCATCTGCTGGTCACACCCGCAACACGCGCTCAGCGCATCGCCGACCAATTGAAAGCCGCATTTCACTAGGACGCGATCCGTGGGTGATACATGTCAAATATTTGTAATGAACATTAAAGACCGGTTTAGAAGAGGAGACCCATGCTCTGTGAACAACAACTATGGGACGTTTCTATGGAACATGTAAGACACGTGTCTTTTTTTTGTTCAGTACAACTCCGACAATCATAAAATCAATCTCTCAACCAAGCTAAAAATGGTATGCCCCGAGAGACTTTACAATGACTTGATAATGATAATGTCAACATTGATTTAACCAAATTACACATCAACATGCATCGCATTCAAACCCACAGTTCATACACCACCACAAAAGGAAAAAAAAGTGGACATTTACTTTGACTTTCCAAAAGAAATGAAAAAAAAAAAGAAAAGTACAGTCGTTCCAGAAAAAAACTCTCCAATTGATTTGCTTATTTACACATAACCTTGGTGTGGAGAGCACCACATGTCAATTAGGTTGTGAATACTGTGCATAAATCGGATGATTTTAAAAACATTGACACAGTAATGTAATCCAATCCCCTGCTAATAGCATTATTAAAATGTAGGGGCACATTTCGACACAGTCAAGTTTTTTTTTTTTGTTTCTTCTGGAAGGAAAGTCCCCAATGTCATTTTACTGGCTTGGACCTGTGGCAAACCAAAGCAACATTCCTTGTTGTACAGCCAACATTTACAAGTGAACAACTCACAAGTCTCCATGCCAATTTGAAGACACTCTTTCGTTCCATGAACTTAAACAAACAAAAAAAAACACGGACTCACACCGCACGTGAGACAACGCTCGGTTTAAGATAATTTTTTCTTCTCGTCTTTGATCTATACAGAAAATTAAAACAATTTTACAGTAAAAACATGTTTGCATGCTATCTACAGCGCCTGTAGTTTCACAGTATTGTTGCAGGCTGTGCCAGCAGACGATACAGCCTGCATTAAGAGACATTAGCCAAACATGAAGAGACAAGATAAACACGCAAATGACCCCCCCC
>OMKY01218769.1:0-13168 GCA_900302395.1 Bregmaceros cantori | reverse complement strand
ACTTTTAGTCTACTACTGCTATGATACTACTACGGCTACTGATTCTGTTAATCACAAAATTTCACTGAACTATATTCATCACAAACTGGTTTCTTAATCCTTTGTGGCGTCACAGCCTTTCTTTTTAAAATGTTTTTAACGTTTTTTTTTTTTTTTCGTATGTTGTGCAAGACAATTTTAAACAAATTGGTTAATTATTGTGTTTAATGTATTTTCCCCACTTGTATATAAACATAAATGTTCATTTTCTTAGCTAAAACATGTTTTTTTCTGAAACATAATCGTTGCAAATTTTAGAAAAATAGTTGATTACTAAAACACCTGCTGCAGCCCTCAACTCCACTAATGCCCACTCTGGAATTGACGTAATAGGGTAGATAATTATTATACATTCAGAAATGAATTTTGCCGTGTCATTTGCCGTGATGTAAAGTGTGAATCTAGAAACGATCTGCTTATTTTGTTCCCTCCAAAACCCTAAACCTAACCTAATAACCCTAACAAAATAAATTGATCGTTTTTAGGCTTCGAACTTTACCGGAATGGAGTTATTTCAGAACAGTGAGTGCCCCCCCGTGATGTGGATAAGTACTTGCAATTTGGAGAGTTCACCATTCCGACTGTGTGAGTTTTTGGCGACCTAACGATTTTAACCAATTTAGATTGTAGCAGGCAACAATTTTATTTTGTGACGATTATTACATAATCCTTCAATTCTGATCTACCATCTGTAATGTATTTGTAATAAACAATGGTGTGATTATCCCCACTATATTCTTTTATTGAAATGAGCTGTGAAATGTTTGTGAAACTGCAAAAGTGAAAAATCTGGAATGTGTTGTAAATTTTATGGAATACTTTCTTAAAATATTTTAAAATTAGGATGGTAAATGTATGGTTGCAAAGTCTTCAGTGGTGTGGTCAGGCAGACTATGGCTAAGTGAAGGTGAAATGTATTTGGCTGGATTGAGGCCATACAAGCAATGAACAATGAATCCCTGCTTACCACCATGGGGAGCAGAGCTTTCAGCCGCTCTGCTCCCAAACTCTCAAACTCACTCCCACCTGAACTACGCAGCATTGACTCCCTCCCTCAGTTTAAATCCTCCCTCAAAACTCATCTCTTCAGGACTGCTTATTCATTATAGTTGCTTGTTTTAGTCAGTTGTCTACACCTCCACCTTTTATTATATTTTGATTGCTATTTTTTTGCTCTGTTGCTTGCTCTCTGTAAAGTGTCCTTGAGTGACCTGAAAGGCGCTAACAAATAAAATGTATTATTATTATTATTATTATTATTATTATTATTATTATTATTATTATTATCATTACTTTCTCCGCTTGTAAAAGAATGTGCACCAACATGGGTCAGCTTCCTCCAGAGGCTCTGGTCCAGTGTCATTCTGTTGATTGTTGTCGGGTCAAGTCCTGACCATTCATAGATGTTGTCATGCCAACAAACACATCTTTTGGTCTGTCTTCCTCTACTTCTCTTGCCGACCACTAATCCTTCAAGGAAGAGTTTTGTCAGACCTATTTGGGATCACTTGATGTGTCCATAGAGTTTAAGGGTTCTGCTTTTGATTATTGTCATTATTGGTTTGAGTGAGGTTAGTCTACGGATTTCTTTTATTTCTATGTGGTCTAAAAGGTGGTGTCCCGTCATGATGTGGTTTTGTAATGTTTCAATTATACTGCTCAATGTTGTGGTCCAGTTTACATCATACACCTCCATAAATTATCCATCTTGGGTGAACACAACTACCCATTTTCTGGTCACTCTCTCGACTTCTCCCCGGTCTCAGAACTCACTGTGACCCCTTGTCAGCTTGTTCCTGTCCCCACCTCCCTTCTCAAAGGGAAGTGCTTACCGTACAACTAAAGACCCAACTGGATACCAACAACCTACATGAGCCTTTCCAAACAAGCTTCCATCCAAAACATAGCATTGAAACAGTCCTGGTCAAAATCACCAATGACGAGAAAATGTCAACAATTCATAAAACTAAGGAACCAGATGTCGGGGACTGTGGGCGTTTTGCTCGGTGTCCTCCAGGGTTCAGTCTTGGGTCCACTGCTCTTCATCATCTATCTCCTTCCTTCTCAGATGTAACACACTCCTCATGGTATCTTACAGCCAGATAGAAGTGTAATTGTAGATTTACTCTGCTTCGTTGGACGGCAAAAATATCCCTCTTGGCAACGGTCCTCGTATTAATTTCACTACCCTCTGTGTTTTTAAATTGCCTGTCAAATCAATTAAACGTGCAACGTGTGCACTCGGCTTCGGGTATCTATTGATCGTGTCAGCGTAGCAAACTTCAGAGGAATGGAATGGTCGCAGCCAAACGCTCTGTGACAGTGCGAGCCGAAGTGACAATGTGTTTGTGAATCGAGATTTCACGGCTACGGCAACATCGTCACGGGGCGTCAGACACCGCAATAACAAACTGTTGAGGAGCTGATCAGGCTCCATAGGTTGAGGGGTATTTGTACAGGCAGTATACTTGACCAGTCAATCCCCCTCCAAAGTTGAATTAAAATGTTTATTTTTTATAGTTTTAAATATCATGGTGTGCTGTGTGATACATTGCCATCATAATCACTCACTGTTTTATTAAAGGTTTTATATGTTGTTTTATTTTTTGTCTTTGTCTTTTATTCTGTTATTGGTTGAGCAACTTCTCTTTTTGAATGAGAGTCTGTGTTTTATTGTTGTTGGCAATGCTGATGTGATGTAATACAATGCAGATTGTCCAAGACAAATTTCCTACGGGACAATAAAGCAAATCTAATCTAATTGAAGGTAAAAGAAACAGAGGCGAACAACCCAAACGTTGCTTGACAACACCTATAATGGTCAGGTCACGACCGACCAAGAATTGCATTGCACGGACACGTCTTGAAAAGGATCACCCATGTTGGTGCATAGAGAGACAGTGGAATATTATGTGAAGAACTGTTACAGCTGCCTTGGTGCATGCTACTAGCTAGCATGCGTTATCATAGAGAGCAGCTAGAGGGCTAGCTTGCTAGTGCTGTTTTATATTATTTAAATGTTAAGGTTTTACCTTACAAAGAGTTGAAATACATTAATAAATTCTTTTTCCAGAAATCATTGATCGTCTTCTGTATATTATAATCTGTTATGTCACTACATAGCCAACTTCTTGGCTATGTCAACCCCGCACATCCAGACTCTCCCTTTAATCTAACAATCATAACCTGCTGTTCAGCCGATGCACCCACCTAAAAACCTGTGGTGTCTTTCGAAGCCACTGACCCTAAGCTGTGGAATGCCCTCCCCCATGATCTGAGACTTGCAGTCTCAAGTGATGTTTTTAAAAGCAGTTGCAAGAGAAAATCTTGCAGGGCCCTGAGATCATTAGCAACACCACTAGTATGCACTGCTTGACACGCATCACCGAGCAGCCGGTGGTGGATTCATTCACCGTTCTGCGGAGTGTCGTGATGCAGTGTTGAGTAATTATAGCCTATTACGACATGAGCAGCAGTATTGCGTTTTAAAAATTGAACCGTGGGGATGTTGACACAATAAAATGAGTGCAACGAGCTTCTTTCAGCTCTCCTCGTGTTTATGTTACCTGTGGGCTCTAATGCAGGAATATATAACTTGAGTGCAGGGTCGGGTAGTAGGGTGGATTGCCCTAATGTGGGCCCTTTTGTGCAGCTTCCTAATGTGGGACAGTCAGTTGCCTAATGTGGGACAGTGAAATGTAGTGTTGAACTTAATGTTAGACACATCGCCATTGTTCGCTTTTGCCATAGTTTCATTGACATTCATTAGGGCAGTGGCCCACTTTAGGCAGTGCCCACTTTAGGGAAATCCACCCTAACGGACAGCATGTAATCAGATTACAGTAATCTGATTAGAAAAAAAGTATTAACTGTAGTACCTTACAATTCCATTTCAAAATACCTATTAAAAAATCTTGCAATGTTTGACTTGTTGTATGAGGATTCTACTTCAAACTACCTAATGTAATCCCTTCCATTACTTTTAAAATGGGGTCATAGGATTACATTAGCTGTTACAGTTTTTAATAAGTAACTTGTAACTTTAACATATTATTATGTTTTAAAAAATAATCTTCCCAAACCAGCTTGCATGTTGCTATGCTAACTCCCAATTCAGAATCAGCTTTATAACCCACGATTGCATTAACCAAACAGCATCAACACACATACATTTAAAAACTGGAAAACGTGACGCAATAGCACGTAATACATACTACTTCTCAGCAGCAAGTCAGAGATATCATGATCGAGGCCCGGCATGCATACATGCACACTTCCCTTAGAGTTCAGCAGCATCACAGCACGAGGGAAGAAACGGTTCTCAAGTCTCCTTTCGTTGTTCCATCCGTTGCAGATCTGGAATGACTACAAGCTGCGTTGGACGCCCGTGGACTTTGACGGCATCGAATCAATCCGGGTACCGGCTAACAAGCTGTGGAGACCCGACATTGTTCTCTACAACAAGTAGGACATAGTTTCTCTTTATTTGACATGGGTGCACTACACAGTACATTTTATAGCGTTAAATATGCAGTGTCAAAGTTCAACTCTCTCTGTTGTTGTAATAACTCAGAGAGTCAATGAATATTTACTAGTGTTGGTGTTCATTAGTTACAAGGTGCCGTGTCAATTAGACTCTACAAAGCCACGCCCAAGGCCCCACCCACCTCATCCTCTCTCAAACTTTAGAGGCCGCCATTTTCATTGTGTCGTGACTCATGTGGTACCAGACCCTTGGCGCGGACCGAGCTTCGGCTCGGACGCCAGGGGTTTGGGTCGCAGCGGCGCTGAGGCCGACTCGGCGTGTCGCAGGCCCTCGTAGCCTTCGTTTGGCGAGATGCAGACGCCCGTCCCTTTACGTACGTGGCAGCAGTGTGCGCCTTCCCCGGGGCATACGGACACCCACTGTCTCAGGTCGACGTTAAACACTATGGACAGAATTAATTTAACACCAAATCTGATGAGGACCAAATACACTCACACAGTGTTAAATTTAACTCTTTAAGTGTTGATTTAACACTGCAGAATGTACTGTGTACTAGTGTTTGAAGACACTGATTATTGTATTAAAACTCAACTACTAGTGTTTATATTATAGTCATGTGCAGAGCGTCTTGGGACGATTGCTGCCATCCACTGCATCACATGTTATCTGATCAGAGAAGTGGTTGTAGTGGCTAAGACTGTAGATATTGGTGAAGGTATATTGCTCGTGAATAACGTATCTATATATTTATCTGATCTAATCATTCCTAGGCTAATTGCAATAATAATGGCAAATAAATAGTAATAAACAGTGCTTAATTTGTCAAGCCAGAGGTCCTTGGAGCGCTGGGGATGAGTAGCTCCCGCAGCTCAAGATCAGCTGGGGGAGCGCAAGTCAGAGGTGGGGGAGCTAGCTAGGGCATAGGGTCCGAGGCTCTATGCCACCGCGCCCCCCTATTCTTAGTATCTGATTGTGCTGTTTACAAATTTAAGAAGTTTGGTGACACTTTGTTTGGAAACCATATCGGAGACTGTTTTCTGCACCCTTCCTCTCCTCGTGCAGCCCTCCTCCACTCCTCCTTCACTTATTTACCACTATTCCCAGGCAATGGAAACTTGCACAACACAGATTACTAGAAATATGGGCAGCGAGCGGATGGTGCTCCATCACTTTTGCTGTCACAGCCGTTTTAAAAAAGAGCGGCATGATGCCGGGATGATTTTCCTGAGCTTACTCTTCCATGCTAGCTTCTAACATATCGGTTTACGTATCAGTATTTCTGTATTGTTTGTATTGCTTTGGAGCTTAACAGTGTTCACTATCGAAGAGAGACAGGCAGTGGGAATGGGGGCTGGCAATGGGAGCAAACATATTTCATGTCCGACCAGACGATAATAAAAATAATTCTACAGTTAATTGCGGCTGTTTGATCGATTATCAGATGTGTTGGCAGCTTAGCCTGGCAAGCGAGGACCAGCGAATTGTCCACACATCGCACGTGACTAGATGGTTCAGTGGGTCTGGACCAAGCAAGAAGACGGATCAGTTTGTCGCCCAATTTGGGGCGGTCCATTTAGCGTCCGGTTAAGGTGGGCCTTATTCAAACCGAGACGTGGGCCTTTATGAAATGAATGAAATGTATTTAACGACAGACAGTACAGAGCCATTGTTCAGTTCAACATGTTACACAGCAAAAATAGATGGCATTCATTGCACAGTGATACATGAGTCATGAAAAGATGGATATACACAGGATTAGCAAATTGCTAGATTACACCTGGCTGTCGGTGGAGCCCCCTGAGGGGGCTCGTTGATTAGAGTTCATTTAAGGCGCATGATGTGCGCAGCGGGACAGTTCGGACCCCTTAGTGTAGCGGCGATACGATCGCCTAGATCCTTGATTTCCTCGTCACGCCTACTGCACTGTGATTTAATACCTCCATTTGATTGACATTTGTGACTTTTTCCCCCCTTTTTTCGAGCCTGCTTCGTCCAGACCGAATGATTGTTCTCGTCACGTGCAATGCATGGACGATTCCTTTGTTCTGGCTGTTCATTTAACTGTGGTGGTTAACGATGAATTCATTCATAGCTGGCGTATGTAAACGTGACCAATAAAGCTGATTCTGATTGCAGTGCCGTGGGAGATTTTCTGGTGGACAAGGACAAGACTAAAGCTCTGCTCAAGTACGACGGCACCATCACCTGGGTCCCCCCGGCCATCTTCAAGTCCTCGTGCCCCATGGACATCACGTACTTCCCCTTCGACTACCAGAACTGCTCGCTCAAGTTTGGCTCCTGGAGCCACGACAAGGCCAAGATAGACCTGCTGCTCATCGGCTCCAAGGTATCTCGCTCGCAGGTCTAGGGCTGTCCAGTGTTCCTTGAAGTAAGGAAACGTTTGGGTAACACTTTATATCAACGCTCAGCTATAAGTGGTTAACTAATGGCTTGTAGTGCATCTATAATACTGTTATTAACGCCTATTAAACAATAACAAAACAATTGTATAACACTCATCAAACATGTTTTGTATATAATGATGCATTAATAGACATATAACTAAAACACTTGTTTTACAATTGATGTATTATTATTTAATAATTCATTATAATAGTATTATAGATGCACTACAAATCATTAGTTAACCATTTATTAGGCCTACTAGAGTATTAAATATTCAATAAATGTTTAGTAAATCAAGTACCATTGATTTATTATTATTTAATAAGTATTTATAATAGTATTATTATAATATCAATAGTAGTATATGCAATATAAACAATTTATTAACACCGTAGTTAAAACTGTTAGTTTATCATTAAAATTAATACATGTTTAGTAAGTGGCATACAATTGACTTATTATTGACAAATGAGTATTTATAATAGCACTACAGATGCACTACAAACCATTAGTTAACATTAACATTAGTACATAGTGTTATATAAAGTGTTTTAGTTATATGTCTATTAATGCATTATTAGGTGAACCTCAAGGACTTCTGGGAGAGCGGCGAGTGGGAGATCATCGACGCTCCGGGCTACAAACACGACATCAAGTACAACTGCTGCGTGGAGATCTACACCGACATCACCTACTCCTTCTACATCCGCAGACTGCCTCTGTTCTACACCGTCAACCTCATCATCCCCTGTCTGCTCATCTCCTTCCTCACTGTGCTCGTCTTCTACCTGCCGTCCGACTGTGGAGAGAAGGTCAGCCAAGACGAAATATAGTGAACTATTGGGGGGTTGGGGGTCAGTTATACCACTTTAGAAGGTCCTTTATGTCTCAAATCAATAATGACAAGGATCAAAAGCAGAACACTAGTGCACCACAAAGCACACGTATGCCATAATGGCGCAGAGAATTGTGAGTTCCATTCCACTCCATGACAGCTTTGCTGCCTGTCTCTTGCCACTATAGAAATAAATAAAATAAAAGCAAAACACTGAAACAACTAAAGCAACACTGTGCCTTGATCGATTAGAGTATCTGTTGAATGGGGATATTCACTCCACATCCAGTCCCTTGTTTTCATATTGTTAATGTAAATTTCTATTGGGAATGAATACACTGACACATCTATTAATTAATCTATCCATCTAAATATGTGTATTTCTGTAGAACGTTTGCAAAATGGCTGGCCGTGAGTGGATGTCATTTTGCAGCGCAGTCTGGGACTGCTGGCACGGCGTGTCTGCATGCTTTGGGTTTACCTGTGAACAGGTGTCGGGCGTCATTATCTCCCAGTGTGTTACAGCCAAGGCTGTGAGCTAATGAGTCGCAGTTGGCACGTTGCAGACGAACCCAGAGTTGTATATTTACAGAGTGTTGGCATTGTAGAATTGGACAGTGTAGCCTGTCAGATGGCTCCCTGTTGCAAGGGAGTGGAGTCAAGAGTTATTGTTAGTTAAATGTCCAGTACGGTCCAGACCCTCCAGGAGGCGACACAAAGGCTGCACAAAGTGGCCCAACAAAGTGGTTATTTTGGACCATCTTGTGGATATTATTTAGGATTGTATAATGGATGCAAAGTGGGCAGACTCGACTATGGCTTCTGCCGACAGTTGTTGAGATTAACACAAACCATGTGGTTGTTTGATGTGAAATCTGATCATCAATATCATCTCAATAAATCTTTCAATCAGTCAATTAGATGTTTCATCTCACCGATCACTCTTTTAAAGTACAGATTGCTTTTTCAATTTACTATTTGTAAAAATGTAGTATTATATCAAAATCTCAGCTACTGCACTGGTAGTACTTTCTTCCAACCACTGGTCACAGCTACACTTTTCAATCAGTGCATAGCAGAGTGTATTTTATTCAGTCATTTTTATTTTTTTTATTCAGTCATTATTATTTTTTTAAAGTTATTATTTTTTAGTGTTTATATTAATATTGACCATATGTATATGCTTATTCTAAAAGAAAAATACTACTATTCATTAATAATGATCTCTATCAAAGTATTTTTTAAAACATGCAAAACATTCAAGATTTGCAGGGATAGTAGTAAGGGGGAGAATTAGAGGGGAACAGACATGCAGGAAAGCTGTCAGTGGGGTAGAGCGAACCCACGACTCGGGTAATGTGCTTTTCAGTGCTCTACATATTGAACTGAGCTAAATTCTCGCACCTGTCGTCTTTGAAATGAAATAATTGTAATAAAAAATATATATTTGGTTCTTAGAACTCCCAGAAGTTGCCTCTAATCAGGGCTTGGAACCAATATATTTTCCCGAGCGTTTCGTTCCGAACAGAAACAGAATTATAACGTTTCCGGTTATGTGTTCCACCAATAAATTGACGTTCCTGAACTGGTTAGAACAAAAAAATATTGTTCCCGGAACGGTTAATTTCGTTCCTGTCAGCTGTTTAATGCTATGTAATATTTGTTGCGATGAACCCAAAGCGACTCGCTACAGAGGCCAGCTGGTAGCGCTCTACAGCCGAGGTCTCATTGCGTGCAAACCCACAACAACACGCTGCAGAAAGTCCTGCAACGATTCCTACTTCACTGCTGCATCGTAGATTTTATAAATTCTCTTGTTTTATTTCTGAAGTTATCCCCAAGTGCACTCCTTTGAGGAACAAAATAAAACCGGTATTAACCGGTTACCTTTATTTTTAAATAAGTGTTCCTGTTCCGGAACATAAAAAATGATAACGTTTCCGGTTTCGTTTCTGTTCCCTGGAAAATTCTAAAAGTTCCCGGTTTTGTTTCGTTCCTTGAACCGGTTCAAAGCCCTGGTTGGTATTCGATTTTCAGACACGTCTTTTGCCTTTGACAATGAGGATTTGCTATATAACGACGATAGACGGCGTACAAAGAATTAAGTATATGTCTTGTCATTATGTCAACAAAGTACACTAAGTAGGTAAGTAGCCTAGTAGTACTTTCACCTTTTTAAATTTAAAAGCACTAGTGCAGCTGTCTGCAGTGCAGGAAACTCGGGTTTCCATCCCGCCCCAGGCAGATAGCCAAAATATATATTTTTATGATACGATCCCGTGTGTCACCAGAGCATGCTCTCTCCATTGATCTACATGGGCTACTTCTCATTGCTCCACTAACACAATGGTTTGTGTTAGGTAAGCTACTTCTGTATGTACAGTGGTTTTATGAGACAAGCGGCATGGATGAATGAGCATGCCTGAGAGGTAGGACACAGTTCCCTGACAGTATGGGGAATGAAGCTGTACAGTCTGGTGGATGCGTCAACTTTGTTGCAGCCAAGAAGTTTTTTTTTTTCTCCAGCTTTACTTCCTGGTGGTGAAAAATAAGATCTCCCCAGAGGATACATTTAGAACCTACCTAGAGCACCAGCTCACCAACATACTGTGTATGTCGTGTGCTCTGGAAGTTGGAAATTGCATGCTTCCGATCTTCCCTTTGATAGTATGTTGCTCATTACCTTTTTTTTTTAATTCCGGCGTCAGCGCAGTTTTTCCATCTTTATTGGATAGGATTAGTTGGAAACTGGGTTGAAGAGATCGGGGGTAGACATTGCAGACAAGTCGACGAGCGTAGTCGAACTCGCGACACTGCGGACGCAGCGGTAGACGCAGCGCCACTAACATGAATGGGGTTGCGTTAGGTGCCGTGGCTCATTACCTACCTACTTGTCTGCTGTATTACTACCATTCTACTGACGGCGAGCTGAGACTACTGAATGAAAACAAAAATTGAATTGACAAATCAACACAATGTTTTCCCATATGGGCCCCACTTTCCATCTATCATTCTTTGCGAGCAAGTGTGGCGAGTACAGTGGCAATACATTTGTGAAATTTTACTTTGGTGGTATATAATTAACCAATCACAGCAAAGCCCTGCCGGGTACCAGCAGGTTTTATTTCTCTTAGTTTGAATCAAGTCTGCTCACCGATTAACATCTTTGATGCTTCCATAGATCAGACCCTATAATTGCAAATTACAGATTTGTTAAATCAATTGTGGCATTTGCGATGGTTAACTTCTGTTGGCAAACACATGTACATCTGTGAAAAGCATCAAGCATCCTGCTGAGGTGTCGAAAGAGAAAAAAATGTTCTTTTTCTTTTTTTTTAAATAATGAAGGTATAAACATTCTGTTTTTGCTTTGACCACATCCACATGGTCATTGGCTGTCATTTCTGCAGAGTGAATTACAGTCTGTGGAATTTCCACAGGCAACAGTTTGTCGGTGTGCCTGTGTATGTGCATCTGTAGAGTTTCTACACTGGCATGTCACAAGATATGTAACTAAGTTAGATTACTTTCATTTAGTTCGTTCAGGTATTATATACAGTTGCCCCTCAGTACCAACCCACTTTGAAGAAATACAATTGTAAGTTGCTTTTGAAGGTCACTTTATATAAATAATGTAGCTATTCTGTAAATTACTTACTGACATCACAGTGCGTGTATATGAAAGAATGCTACATTCACAATACTACAGTAGGTCATTTTTATACATAATACATGACTGAGGTGGTCATGTGACCACATGAGGTGATCATGTGACAGGCTGAGGTAGTCATGTGACAGGGTGAGGTGGTCATGTGACCACGTGAAGTGGTCATGTAACAGGGTGAGGTGGTCATGTGACCACGTGAGGCAGATTACCGTTAGACATTCAATCAGTGATTTGAAGATGAATGTGTCAGAGAGAAAGATACATACATTTTTAGCAGATATGGGGTAAATGCTTACATCAACTTTTTTGAAACTCAGAAAGCCAATGATGAGTAGATTGTCCATTGCATAGTTCACAAATTCCAATCCTTGTCTTGGTACGGACATGTCACGAGATCCAGAGGACTCTCAAAAACAATCCTTCAAGGCACAGTACCTAGCCAGACTACTCACACAGTACAGTACCTAGCCAGACTGCTCACACATTATTGTGTGATACATACTCGGAGAACTGACAGGAATTATGTCCTAGACCTATCTGAAAATGTGGATACATACACAAACATGAACCCAGGGAACCATACCATAAATGAACACAAATATAACTGCGGAATAATAACACCATCAATCAATCAAGAATCAAAGCCATAGTAAATGCACCCAGCCCAGCACTGGGGCCGATAGAGCTGAATAAATAAGCTGAGACTGATTGCGTAGCTGGTTTAAAAAAAAAAGACAAGTCTAACCTCAAACACATTTAAAAATATGTCTATTTTTCATCTGAGGGCACAATCCACAGGCAGATCCTAGACCATCGACTGTGCCACTCTTGGCACAGTCGATGGTCTAGGATCGCCCCATGTTCTAAAATCCCTATGTTCAGAAAGGATATGGGTCATTGAGGGCTTAGGGTCAGGGTAGGATTTAGGGAAGGTGTTAGGGTTAGGGCAGGGGTTAGGATTAGGGGTTAACCCCTAACGCTACTGTGGCTAAACAACTATTGTGACTAAACGCCCCATAACTTTTTTTAGAGCATAGGGATTTCGGAACATCGAAACGTAGGGTACACACTCCACTCTTCTGCCACGTGCATGTGGTTTTAGATAGAGGTGCACCGTTCCGATCCTCAGATCGGTGATCGGGGGCCGATCAAAGTCTTCCAAAGATCAGGACTAGTGATTTTGTCCCGATCAGGATCGGTAAATGAGTCGGGGAGCGATTCGCTCTGGAGAGTGGATGATGGTGTGCTCTGCTTGCAGCACTTGCTGCTGCTATGGGATGATACTCATACTGTATAGAGAATTATAAAGTTCTATTCCACTGATATGTATTATTATTCATGGATATCGATAAGAACATAACCAGAATAAAGTTCTGCTCTAGTGATATCAGAAGCAAACTTGGTATCGGGACTTGGCACCGGAGATCGGGATCAGCCGATCCTTAAAATCAAAAGATCGGGATTGGATCGGGAGCAAAAAAACGTGATCGGTGCACCCCTGGTTTTATATTCATATATTTATATTGGTAGCACTTCATAATACGTGTCCGCATTTGAACATTAGTTACGCATTAGCTAAGCATTAGTTAAACCATCATTTCAACCTTAGTTAACCCTTAGTTAAGCATTACATCTTAATTATTTCGCATTACTTAATCATTAACTAATGATTTTCAGACCAGCCCTCACGCATTAAGCACGGCTTCAGACCTGGCATGACCAGACCCAACACACC
>OMKY01218760.1:8124-29286 GCA_900302395.1 Bregmaceros cantori | reverse complement strand
GAAAGATTCTAATTTTGGGCCCCCCCCCCCAGACAATATGTTAAAAAATTAACGAAAAGGTTATGGAAATCGACAGGTGTGTGTTTAATACGTTTATTTCCAATTACCATTTCTTTGTAGAAATTTCTAAAATAATAATAATAAAAAACAATAAAATATTAGTTGCGATCCACCGTCCACGGGCCGATCCACCGTCCACGGGCCGTGGGCCGTGCTGCGGGCCCTTAGAATCAGTATCACCTTTCCCCCCCTGGCGGCGCCCCTGCATGGAGAATTCGGACACCCCTACAAAATGGCGTGTGCCCAAAATAGTGCACTATATGGGGCATATGGAGCAATTTCGGACACAGCCAGTTAAGTCCCAACAGCAACACAAACAATACAATAAAGACAATTAGTAAGCTTGGACGTTATAATTTATAAGTTAGCATGGAAGAGTAGGCTTTTCCATGCTAATACTAATAGATCTATCTGCTATAATAAAAAAAAGGTTTGCAATATTAATGATAACCTTTCAGATTGAAAATCATTCCGATTTTACAGGGTCAGATTAATTACAACACAATTAAAAAGTAAAAATGGGTGAATAATGGTGATTTCACAACAATATTCAAATCACATAGCGTGCAAGGGCTGTGATATGAACTATGTCCCCAATCTCTCTCTCTCTTGCTCTCTTTGTATTACTGGCATGGATTGCTGGATTGGCAGTATGACACACTGGGCATTTCCCGGTGGGCCGAGCCCCCTAGAGGGCTGGTGAGGTTACATTTTATTTCTTTTTATTTTTTTAGTGGTACAAAGAAAAGTCACCTGGCATCTGTGGCCCACGTATTGGCCCTCCGCCCACATGTATTGAGTCTGACGGCAAACGGTAGGCACACTTTTGGCACACTCTAGTGGCAGGTTGGGCGCACTGCAGTTCAGTTCTAATTATAAGTGGGTTCATGTCAGCAATCGCAGTGAAGAGTGAAGTGTACCGTTAGCAGGGTTGGGAGGGGATGTTTTTGGATTATGTTTAGAAATGTTTTATATGTAATTAATACAATCATCCAGCAATTAATGTAATGTGTTTAATGATCATTTTCCGACATATTCTTTTTATATACTCTTTATGTTTTTAAAATATTTTGAGTGCATTTCAGAGCCATTACTTTTTTCTTGCAAAAACACTTTTGAGTATATTTCAGAGCCTGTACTTTTAACGTTGACTTAAGAAGTTATTTGGATCAGCACTTACTCAACTTAAGTTACTTTTGTACAAATGTATTTTACTTTTACTTGGATAAGAAATCTGGGTACTTTTGCCATCCTTGGTGATTTCACCTCGTGGGATGGCAATGATCATGAGAACTGTGAGAAATTGTCCAGCAACCACTCACTGGGAGTTAGTAAATGAGGCAGCTGTGACCACAGTTACCAGGTAAACAATTGGTAACATTTGCCACTGCAATGGATACAAATCCTATAGTGGACAAGAGCTACCCCTGCTTAAGAAGGCACATGTGGAGGCCCGCCTAAAGTATGCCCATGATCGCCTCAAAGAAGCACAAAGTAATTGGGAGAAGCTTATGTGGTCAGACGAGACCAAAATGTAACAATTTGGCCTAAGCTCAACACATCATACATGGAGGAAGAAGAATAGTGCCCATGTCCCCAAAAACACTGCCCACCATCAAGCATGGAGGTGGTATCATGTTTTGGGGGGGGTTCTCTGCCAAGGGCACAGTTCTTCTTCACCACATCAGCAGGAAGATGGGTGGAGACATGTATAGTCCAGGACTAAGGGACAAACTCCTCCCCTTTGCAGGAAGCTGAAAATGTCTTCCAAACGACAATGACCCAATGTATACAGCAAAGGCAACAAAGGAGTGATTCAAGAACAATCACATTAAAGACATTTCAGTCGCTCAGCCATTCTCCAGACCTCAATTCACTATGTTACTACAATTCAATATGCCTGTTAACCATGTTGACTGCAATTAAAGGCAATCACCGCTGATCATCAACAATATCACAAGTAGAACTGGCTGTGGGTAAAATGTCCACCCTTGTCCTGTTTAAACGCTGTAAGCCTATTTCCTCCATCAGTTTTTGCGCATGAAATCCAGAGCCTAAAAGCGATGTGGTCGCATTGTCACTGGTTCAGAACGGCATCTTCGGACGTTTCGACCCAAAACCATAAGCCCTCCATCGCTCTGATAGGTCCCAGGGGGTGATCAGCCGCCTGGTGCGATCCCAATTAGTCCAAATGATTCATAGTATGTAAGACAAAGACACCCACACAAGGTGCAATTTAAAAGCGTTTAGAAATTTGCATCACAACTACCATAACCAGGACAGAGTCCTCCCAACACATCAACATAAACGCGGGTAATTGGCCTATTTAAGTAATGTCACCTGTTCCATACTTGTCGTTGTCCTACGTGGCAGTTACTTCCAGCCAAGTAGGACATCTAATTTCTCAACAATTTTCATGAAGGGATTACATCTACCCAGGGGTTAATTTGAGCCGGAACACGCCGGAACAGGATCCGGCACCTCCTCATTTTGACCCCCCAGTGTTCCGGGACCTATTTGGGCGGATCCGCCACCTGTCGTGACATACTTTTGAAATTATTATATATTAAAAATGTAAAACGATAAAGTGAAATACATTTCGTTGAAGTTGGCTGAATACACACAGTGCGGCAGCCACACTCCCACACTCGCTGACTGCAGCGTCTGCACAGAGACACACACACACACACAGACTGCGCGCCGGCACTGAGCAGCCACACTCTTCAGCGCTGATGTTGTTCACCACCATTCAGCGGAGAGTGGCAGTGTTCAGTCCCACGCCCGCGGGACTGAACACTGAATAATTATTATTTTCAGTCCAAATAGCTAGTGCAAGTTTCAATGGTTTGTGCCGCGCCCGCCCGCAAGTCTCGCAGGATTCCGACGTTCGCCTATTGCACTAGACGGTTCCTGTCATTTGAGGAATTAAACACGCAGTGCTTAGCTGAGCACACTGACGGATCCTTCAGCATAGCGCATGAAGCGCGCGGGTTTCCAGTGGCAAGCTTTACAGTTGGGATTAGAGCTCGCTGGCCCCGTGGTCCAGCGGTTAAACACCGAGAGGCAGCCCCATTCACCTTGTTGCATTGTCCACACTCGCCCGCACTTCATGGACGTGATGTTAATTTAAATCCTGAAGTTTAAAAATTGTGATCAGGAAACAACAGGGTACTGAGCGAATTTGTGAACTCGGAGCGGGAAGAAAAAATAGCAGGCAATACCAGTGGTGCGTTTATGTACTGCAAAGAAAGCGTAGAGTTGGGCGCACCATGCATGAACCTAATGCACTTTGCATTCATGTACGACGCAATCTTTTTTTTTTTTAATTGTGCACATGTTTTGGAGAGAGGGTTTTCAGGGAATCCAAATATGTGATCGTTAGTGGGCGGGTACGGGTGCTGTGCTTCTCAAAAAACGGACCCGTGCAGGACTCGTTGGGTCGTTTTTACTTGTTTTCCTGTGCGTTCCGGCACCTGTGTCCATGTCGCCATCAACTTGGACTTGTATGTAATTTTGTTCCGGCACCTCCCAATTCACAAATTAAGCACTGCATCTACCACACCATGCACCCCCTGTATTATTTTGTGATAAATTATTTGGAGTGTTGACTAGGAACCATTGTAGAAATGTAGAGAGTTGCGCACGGACCGATATCAGCGATGCACACAATACTGCTCCGACTGTGCGCTGGTTTTATTCAATAGCATCTTATTTAATAACATGTATATAATATTATATTCAATAACTATTCTATAACATTAGTATTATTAATGTTTTTTGTTTCGGCGCTGGGTGTTACTGACACGGAGCTCTGAGTGGAATGATTGAATGGTAGGTCCGTCTACTCAAGGTCGTAACACCACACTGGTTTAAAGATTGTATTTTGTAAAATGTATTAGTAATTTAAACAGGGCTGGATCTAACGAATATTTTAGTCATCAAGTATTCTGCTAAAATACTATATATCAAAATCAAATGAGTTGCTATACGTTGCTTAACTTAATTCAATGAACTGTTGGACTCATAATATATTATTTGAAATAATCTTAAACAAATCATGCAGAAAGTAATTTTAGCCTCTTAAAAAGATGTATTAAATTTAGGGTGAGTTAATACTATCATCAGTTGAATAGTGGGCTGGCATTTTGTCGCGCTGGCTGAAACGCACTTCTGGTGTCTGTATATTTCACTGTGTGAAGTCATCGTAGTGGGCGGAGGTTACTGAATTTGTCACACAAAACGCACATTGTTCAAAATGTGCTTACTACAGCTCGCTCTGTGACAAATTACACATCATCCACCCCGCGGCACTCAACTTTTAACATAAGTATTAATGAAATACAGTCAAAATCCAACTTGAAGTTACTCACCGATGTCCAACATGAATAAGTAAATGGAACGGGTTGCATTGATTATTGAATTATGTGTTTGTGAGGCATTGATCCACACGAGAGCATTTGGGTGTGGAATAGCACAACGCAAGTGTTTAAAATAACGCAGTAGGTGTGTGTGCTCTCACCAAATAAACATGTTGAAAAATAGTTGAAGATACAGCAAAATAAATGGCACCGGAAGTTACGTTCAGCCTAAAATTAGCACAAGACCACCCTATTTCTATTTGGATTTTAAAAAACAAAAACAAATTGTACACGGTAAAATGGCGGCAGCGTGTTGGATGAGAGGGTAATTCGGCAGGGACCAGTGTGGACTCCGGACCCATGTGGACGGGGCATTAGGCCTACGGGCCGGCCGCACTGTTGTACACACCGATGGCAGTGGGGATACAATTTATCATACAGCCTAGAGCTGCAACTAACGATTATTTCAATAGTCGATTAGTTGATGATTATTGAAACGATTAATCGACTAACCAGATATAAAAAATTTCCTTTCAAAAATCCCCAAAATATTCACAGCGACACAGAAATAAATCTTGCCAACTTGAAATGTAGTCAAATTTGCTTCAAAAAAGTTAACAAATTTACAATACTTCAACTACAATTCAGCACAGGTTCTTTACAATTAATGTTCTGATGGTTTTCTTCATGTTCATCCTTTTTTATCAATGATGTTGAATACTTATCAATCATATTTGGGATTTTCAGAAAGTATTAACTAATATCAAATTTGTCTAGACAAATAAGTGGTGGTGTCAGCAAAAAATGCTGACAATTCCTTGGCGATTATTGATTATGCATTAGTTGTCAATTAATTTCATAATTCATTAGTCATCGATTAATCGACGAATCGTTGTAGTCCTAATACAGCTGTAGCAGCAGCTCTAGTGTGTGTTTACTATTCCATGTGTTAATGTATGACATTCTGATCCTGATTCTGTAGGCCATGGCTGAGCCAGGTGTAGCCGCCCAGCGGAGTGGTCCCATGGCTGAGCCAAGCGTAGCCGCCCAGCACACCGGACCCGTGGCTGAGGGCAGCAAGCGCTGGCTGGGACTGGTCGTGACGGGCGTGCTCGGAGGCTCACTGGTTGCGCTGTACGCCGTGGCCGCACCGTTCGTCGCGCCGGCGCTGAGGAAGGTCTGCCTCCCCTTCGTTCCGGCGACTACCGTCCAAGTGGAGAACGTGCTTCGTGTGCTTGAGAGGAGATCCGGAAGCCTCGTGGACATTGGCAGCGGAGATGGCAGAATTGTACGTAATACAATTTAATAAATGCATTTTATTATAAAACAATCTATTTAGATTTATAATGTCATCAGGGCTCTGAACCGGTTCAAGGAACAAAAACTGAAAACAGAATTTTACGAGGAGTGGAAACGGAAACTAAAAAAAGATTTCTTCAATTGTTGCGGAACAGAAACAGAACATTATGAAATCCACAAAACCGGTTAAAATAATTTTTTTTTCATTCTCTATAAATTTTAACATATGTCTGGGAGACTTTTTCCGTCCACTTCCACTGTCAGTCGTCAAGCCCCATGCATCTGGGGCTCCATCTTGTGGACAGACGAGGATGCAAATATAATGGCGCTTAAAACCCGGTTTTCAAGGTAATATAGTTGCACTGAAGTTTGAATATAGTTTGTATAAACTATATCTAAACTTAACATTGCACAAAATAAGGAACTTTAAGAAACTAAATTTTTGCGCTCCGGACCGGTTCAGGGCCGATATTTTGGTGGCAGAACCGCTCCGAACGAAAACGTTAAACATAGGCATTTTTATACTTTTAAAAATACTTTTGAGTACATTTTAGAGCATGTACTTTTTACTTTCAAAAATAATGTTTGATCATGTTTCGGAGCCTGTACTTTTTACTCTACTCAAGTAGACATTTGGATAAGTACTTTGTAGTCGTGCTCGAGTTGTTTATTTCAAAAATGTATTTTACTCTTAAGTAAGACATTTGGGTACGTTTGCCATCTCCGCACTCAGGTGATCGCTGCAGCCAAGCAGGGTTTCCGTTCGTCCGGCTTGGAGCTGAACCCCTGGCTGGTCTGGTACTCGCGCTGGAAATCGTGGAGAGAAGGAGTGCACCAGTCCACCTCCTTCCACATTTCTGACCTCTGGAAGGTTCGATGGGCAGACTCTTCTAATGGGCAATCTATGGGACGTGTAGCCTGGCGAGCCAGATCCAACAAATCGTCCATGCATCGCACGCCACTAGACGGTACACTGGGTCTGGGCAAATCAGGCAGATGTCGCCCATATATGGGCTGACCAATCAAATTATTTGAATCAAGATGTGGGCGGAGTTTGGTTGTCACGCCTCCCCGCCGCTTGTGCCACCTACTGCGCTGTGAATGGATAACATGATTTGATTGACACTTTTTTTTTACACGTTTTTCAACCCTGTTTTTTTTTTTTTTTTTCAAGTTATTTTTTCCGGCGCCAGCGCCGTTTTTCCTTCTTTATTGGATAGGATTAGTCAGAAACTGGGTTGAAGAGATGGGGGGTAGACATTGCAGACAGGTTAACGAGCGTAGTCGAACTCACGACACTGCGGACGCTGGGGTAGACACAGCGCCACTAACATGAATGAGGTTGCGTTAGGTGCGGTGTCCGTATCAATCCTGGTTTTACCTGCCCCAAAGATTGTTCTAATCGCATGCGATGCATGGATGTTTAGTTGGTTCTGGCTCGCCAAGCTATTGGACGCAGGCCAAATGCGGCGGTATACCACAACGTTCACCTCGGTATCCGTATTTATTTCAGCAATTCTAACAATGTTATTAAAAGGAGAAAAAACGCTGCTGAGAGAGGGCAGCATAACTCAATCTTCTTTCATTGTAGATAAAGCCGATACAAAATAACTTCGTAACATTAGCCAGTAGAGGGCAGCATATATATCTTGTTTTTGGAGAAAATAAAGCTAATTATGCTTGACAACACTGTTTAATTCAAACTTCGTTCAGGCACTCGGCAGATGCGGCGTCGTGTTACACATACGCCTGTTAGCAGAGCCACGGAGATACTACACGGGAACATACACATTTACGCCTGTTGGCAGAGCCACGGAGATACTACACGGTAACATACAAATTTAACACACGCCTGTTAGCAGAACCACGCAGGTACTACATGGTAGGGATGTGCCGATCACATACCGTTTGTACCGTTGTTTTGCTCCCGATCCTTTGATTTTAAGGATCGGCCGATCCCGATCTCTGATACAGAGTCCCAATCCCCGATACAGAGTCCCAATACCGAGTCCCAATCCCCGATACCGAGTCCTGATACTGCAAAAATTGGTAGTACTCAAACTATTTGGCGCAATTGTAATTTTCAAAAATATAAATAAACAGTCATGATGGCATTTAATTTTTTTTTTTTTTCTATAAAATCTTTGTGTAAATTGAAAAACAAGAAGATTACTATATAATGAAATAATCACAGTTGCACAAGAAACAATACAATGTTACTGTCAATCTTAAAATTGACAGTGGGTGCTCCGGCGGGGATGCTGTGTATTCTCTGGCGATGTTCTTACTGCAACTGAAGTTTGCCCGATCCTGATCGGCTAATATCTGATGGTACCGAGACATTAAAAAAAACTGCAATCGGCGGACCGTGTACCCGTGTAGTAGTGGTGCACCGATAGAATACCCAAGGATCGGTGCCCCCCTACTACACGGGTACACACACCTTCAACGGCACTGTTTTGCACACTCCAGCTCGCACAACCACAAAGGCACTACACCGACAAATGCACACACACAGAGTGACTATACTGTACAGGGGGACTGTACTGTCATGGATGGCATGACAGTAGGGGGGGGGGACTGTGGCCTATTAGCCCAAGCGATGCTGTGTACTGTGTGAAATTAATATGTAATTTTTCTTTTCTTAGGTGAGCTTTGCTCAGTACTCCAATGTGGTGATTTTTGGAGTTCCTCAGATGGTGAGTTCAGCTTGGCACATTTAAACATAAATGTTAGCTATAGTCATGCATTAAGCAAAGATTTCGTGGTTGTTATGAAGAAAAATTAAACTGTGTTAATTAGGATCGAGCGATTATGTCACTCGTGCTAGAGGATCGGCCTCGGGTGTCAGCCACGTCCCGCTCATGCGGGCTCCGCCCCCACGGCATCACACTTGCGCTTCTGAGCGTTCATGGACACGACCGCAGCTTGAACAAGGGGGTGCCAGTGCTTGGCATATGGTCTGGGGGGCGCTCTAATCTGCGCAACCCGTTCCATTTACTCATTTTTTATGGCCTTACCAGTGAATGCAGCCATCCCATTGGTCAGAAGAACATGTGACCACACCGAGTGAGTAACTTCTAGTCGTATTTTCGAAATGTCGGCCTCATGTCAGCGTGTAAACTTGTCTATATAATTCACTATATTTTTATTTTTTTGTCCAAATCTGGAATCTGACAACTAATAATGTGTATGCCTATTGTTTCAGATGGAACAGCTAGAGTTGAAACTGACCGAGGAGTTGGACAGCTCGGCCGCCGTGGTGGCGTGTCGCTTCCCGTTCCCTAGTTGGGTACCGGACCAGGTCGCTGGGGAGGGCATCGACACCGTCTGGCTGTACCACGGCAAGACCTTCAAATCACACAGTCTGCAGGATCAACAACAGGCTAACCAGAAACAACAGTTTAACAACCCGGGAGCAGATGACACTGGTGTTCCACAGAGCTGACTGCTTGATGTTCCAAGTGTTTGAAATGGGGATTGATATTACCCTAAAAGTTGTTAACCCGTGCTTTGATTAATTACCTGCGCTGCGAAGCGGCCTATGTTTTTGGTCGCGTTGTTTTTTTTTTACCTAGCCTGGCGAGCCAGAACCAACGCATCGTCAAAGCCTAGCGATGTGCGATGCATGGAGGATGCGTTGATTCTGGGTCGCCAGACTCATTTTTACCTAGGAAACTCGCCACTAGGGGCCAGCGATGTTTCTATGCCCAAGGTCCTAAGTTGTGGAATGCCCTTCCGACCACAATAAGGTCTCACACTTACCATGAGCAATTCAGTGAGAGCACAAAACAATACCTAATGACGCTCCAAGTCTGCACACATTAGCACATTGATGTGGCCGAAGGCCAACCGAGGGCCTCGCCTGGTGGATAACACCAGGAATAATCTTGCGACCCCTTTGGCTGCGGTGCAGAGAGCAGATGCCACCTGCTATTATTATTATTGTATGCATGTTCTACGTGCGGAGTGCCAGGATTCGCTAACACCAAAGAGTGGTTGAGCCTAAAGACGTTAGAAGTAGCGGAACAGGGGAAGTGAGCAGGGGAGTCTTGGATGTTGCTGCCATGGAGGGACGATGGGTGTCCCACTCTGTAACTGCCTGCGCCAATTGCTGAATTGTCCTGAAGTAAGTCCTGAATAAACCCTGGTAAATACATCCACACTGTCTGATCATTGGAGAACCTGGTAAGATGACTTGATGATTTAGAAAATGATCCCATGTGTATTCGGCAAACCGTGACTCGTCGGGGAAACAAGACGTAATATGTTACGGTTCTAGCAACGACAACAGAACATCTTGGAAGCACCCAGGGTCCTAGAACAACCTCACAAAACATTTGAAATTGCTTTTAAATTAAACATTCTAATCTAGCCTAGATTTTATTATTATTTGTATTGGTTAGACGTTCTTTTATTGTTGGGTCGGCTTGCTTCCACTAGAGACTGCCTATGCAGGTCTTGAGGACCGCCGGGTGAAATATAGCAATTTTGTTAAGCGCGTTGTGTTCATCCATCTCTGCATGGTTCATGTCTCATGTTGCAATGTTTAATGGCTCTGTACTGTTCCAAATAACATTCAGAGAAAGAATGAGATCGCATGTGCACGCAGCCAACATTATAGTACAGTGAGAGTGTGAACAAACTGCAACCTGGCACCAATAAGGCCGCTGTGCAACAGCCATACTGAAGTATTTTTTTCATCCCAAAGTTTAAATTATGCACTAAAAGCAATTCCAAATGAAAACTATTATTAAACAATTATTGAAATTTTTTTTGCTCAGTTGATGGTTAATTAAGGGGGGTATTTAATATACTTTAATATGATAGATAAAACACATTTCATTATTAAAGCACCTTATCAAGTCCATGCATATCCTTTGTTTGTGTGTGATTTGCCAATAAAGTTGAACACATCCGCCCACTTTTGGCCCCCCGACTAGTAACCTTATCCACGCATCGCACATCGCTAGACGTCGCAATGCAACGTCTGGCGATGTGCGTTGCGTGGACGATGCGTTGGTTCTGCGTCGGCAGGCTACCGAACTAGCGCCCTCCGTCGATGTAAATGGTGTATTACACCCACATGCGACTCACCGCTGACTGGATCGCGTGGAGATCGACTGAAGATCGTGGATTCACTGGAGGGCGATCAGTTATTACGACCGGACACTTCTTCCATGTTTAAAAGAAATGACCGAATGAGACGATCGCCGAGTCGGCGGGTGTTTGCGCCCTGAGACCTGTGTGTGTCGGATAGCGGAGCGGTAACCTCCCGCTAAACATGGACTCTACGGAGGAAGGTAAATAATCAACCTGTTAACTAAGATAACGTTAACTTGCCACAGTTAACTACAGTCACAGTTAACGAGACAAGATGAACGTGTAGTTAACTAGATGCAATAACCTAGATCACAGTTACCTAAACAAAGTTAACTACAGTATATAGCCACAGTTAAGTAGATACAGTTGACTAGACAAAGTTAACTAGACAGTTAAAAATAGTCACAGTTAACTAGATACAATTACCTGGAGACAGTTAACTAGACAAAGATAACTAGACAAAGTTAACTAGACAAAGTTAACTAGACAGTTGAATACAGTCACAGTTAACTAGATACAATTACTAGATACAATTACCTAGATCACAGTTGACTATGGACACAGTTAACTTTACACACAGCTAACCCAGTTGTAACCAACGCAAACGTTTTTTATTTATACAGTGTAGAGTTTTATATTTCTGAGACATTCTACTGAGCAAATAATAACAATATTTGTGCTGGCCTCACTGTGTGAGAAATGCCATTGTGCCATCATCATCGTCGTCCCCTCCCTGTCTCTCAACGAATAAAGAATAATTTTGATAGAGGCTGGTTCCCTTATTTTTCACCTACCTCTACCACGGCACCTTTTCATGTAGATCAACACAAGGTGCTTTACAGAAACAGAACATTGAACAGTACAACATTGCCCTCAGCCTCCCAATCTAAGCAAACAGGCACACATAGATGAACAATGTTCAAACTGTTTGACATGCATAAACGTATACTTGTTTATTATTCAAGACAAATAAAGGTTTTTAAATACCTCGACAGTTTTGACTGTGGGGCTGCAGCCCTCTTCATGGAGTTGGCGACCTGTAGTAAACAGTAGTGATTATTAACCTGAAACATTGTTGATATTGCAAACATTTTCAACAACATTTAAGCAGAGGAGTGACCAAACAAGGAAACGATTAATCACTGTCGATTAATCGATTATCAAATTAGTTGCTGATTAATTCAATAATCGATTATCATCGATTAATCGATTTAATGAGTTGCAGCTTTAATATGAAGAAAACTTAAATTTTGAAACAATTGCAGAAGAACCACACTAAACAATATTTCAAATTGACTAGATTAAAGTCTTCTAATTGTTGCTTGCCTTGAATATTGCGTTTCCATAATCGACAACTAATCGACTATTGAAATAATCATTAGTTGCAGCCTTAGTGTAAATTGCGATGTATGAGCATAACTGCTGGAGAGAGAGACTACGATCCATCTCCTTGACCACGGTTGAACAATGCCGAGTTGACATGTTGTACCCTCGTGTCTTGGCAGACATATGTCGGGTGTGCCGCTCGGAAGCGACGCAGGACAAACCCCTCTTCCATCCGTGTGTCTGCACCGGCAGCATCAAGTACATCCATCAGGAATGGTAGGTCAACGGCCCTTTCACATCCAACATCGCACAACATTCTGGTCAAAAATAACATTTTTAGAAGTGTCACAAGTGGAAGTGTGCGATAAAGCATATCGTCGAGACTATTTAGCCGTGACTCCATGGAGAACTCTAATAATAAACGACATATTTTGCTTATAAGGGGACACAGCATAATGCGCTTGTCTCGACGGAATGGTCCGGACCCCCCAGGCGCCTCCGCCGTAGCGTTAATGTTCAGTATAGGTCCGGAGGAAAGAACTTCTGCTTGTTGCAGGGGACACATAAATAACGCATTTTTCTTCTGAGAAAAGAGTAAATTAGATTTATTTGCATCAGAACAAAACGCTGTACGCTTCGGTGGGGCGGAGGGGCAGACGGCGGGCAGCGTACATGCGGAACTACTTTCCTCTGGACCTAAACTGGACACTAACTTTTCTGTCTTTTGTTGCCAGTTTGTCGGTTATTAATTTTTTTCTCCACTCTCAGTCTCTTACAGTGGCTGAAACACAGCCAGAAGGAATACTGTGAGTTATGCAACCACCGGTTTGCCTTCACACCAAGTAAGTAATGTCTGGCAAATCTAGATTTGAAACGTGTAGCGCTGGAACGAATTCATCCATTAATCGTGACTACTCAACTTAGTGATGTCAGATTTTGGTCAACTCTTTTTTCGATTCAGTCATTTTATTGGTCCATTCATCTATTTTAATCATCAACTTTTAGTCCTTTCTTAGTGCTTCTAGGTAATACATGCATGCATACATACATACATAAATTTAAGACGTTTCAGCGGCGGACGTGCCAAACAATGGAACGATTACTGCCCATTTATTTATTGCAGAAAAACCGGAGAGGGGATTAGAACCCGCGGTGCTGCCCCAAACTCCCCCGTGATGCTAATTTTAGATTCTCTCACGCTACTCTGCTGTCCGCCATGTCATGTCTCCATGTTAACCAGGTATTTCTTTCTAATGTCGGTCACTGTCTGTCAGTCTACTCCCCAGACATGCCTTCTCACCTGCCCCTCCACGATGTCCTTGGGGGCCTCCTGACCAGCGTGAGTACAGCCATCCGGTTCTGGCTGCACTACACCCTGGTAGCGTTGGCTTGGCTGGGAGTCGTGCCCCTCACTGCCTGTACGTCTCTCTGGGTCACTGTTTTCTTCTTGTGGGCAGGGTTCCCGTCGTGTCTAAAAAACATTAAAAGTCTTACTGTGCTTTTCTACTGGAGTTTGGTGACGCTTGTTGCGGGCGGCGAAAGTACAGAAAATACCATGTAAGTGGATGGGAAGAGATGCGGCATTGATACGCACCGCAAGAATTTGCGTCCAGTGACCAGTTGGCGCGGCGGCAAGGCCAATATCATTCGGCGCAGACATGCGGGGGCAACGAGCGAGGCGGGAGTTGAAACGAGTGCCGCATGGGGCACTCATAGCACTTCACACACACACACACACATACTTCAACACACCGTGGGTGGGGACAGAGGGCAACGTGTGTGCTCGAATCTCGCAGCGGGAGCCAGCCAAGTCACCGTAGCGCAGCCGACTATATGGGAGCAGCTCTCCCCTGCCCTCCCGGCAGGAAGCACGGTGCCCTCTCCGTTTGTGAAGTGCGGACGGGCCGCTTGTCACGAGCGCCAACTCAAATTGAAACACCGCTGGCGCGTGCACGTATTCCCAGTACCCGTGACAAGCGTCACCAAACTCCAATGGAAAAGCACCGTTAGGCTGTGTTCCAATTTACCTACTTTGCGAAGTGCATGAAGTGGATTGTACAATGTACTGGGGCTGTTCAAAAATTGATTTGAAATCGTATTCAGATTCTTTTTGTTATAAGATTTATTTATTTCATTTTTTTACTTTAAAAGTAACTTTATTGGCCGCAAGCGCCGTTTTCCATTCTGTTTCTGAGAGAAATAGTGATAGGATTAAATCGGAAACTGGGATGAAGAGTTGGGGAGGAGACATTACAGAAAAGCTGGAGAGGGTATACAAACCCACGGTGCTGCTAGACCTGTGGCTTGCGGGACGTGCTTTCAAACCATTCTGCCACCGCGCCCCCATAAGATTTTTGAAAATATGTAAATAGTCAAATTTGTTTGAGTGTTTTTCTAGGATAAATGTGGTACATCATTGTTGTAGAAAGTGATTCAGTTACTGCAATACGATGAGTCGCAAATTTATGCTACTGCCATTAGTCAGTAATTGATAGTGCGGACAGCATGTTCTTGAAGTTGGTCTAAAGTTTTTCACATAATGGTCAAAAAAGTCTAAGATTTAACCCTGTACATAAGGCTGTGTTTGGTTAGCTTGACAATGTTTGGAAATTATAAATATTTTCATTTCAACCCATTGAAGAATGTACCGGTAATCTGATTGACGATGAGGGGTAGAACACCGTGAGTTGACTGTGCTCTCCCCCTCCCCCCAACAGGTCGTATCTACAAGTGCTTGTTCATGGGCTCTGTGAGCTCTCTTCTTACCCTGCCCCTGGATCTCTTGTCCACGTAAGATAAGAAGCTGTATTTTTTGGCATGGGACTAATTGAGCTCAATTTGCTTAATATATATGACACCAATGTGATTTATTATTATTTTTTTTAATTTCAGCCTTGATTAAGAATTTAACAAAAACGATTTCAATCATGTTGTCCCAGAAATTGCTTACTGGATTACACAAGCCCAACAGCACAAGATCTGGGGAATTGGTCATTTACCAGCCAGCCGTAGAGAACGTAAGAAACTACTCAACAGAATTAACAGGCAGACAAGGATCAGACTAAAGTAATACGACCACCGTACGTATCTGGCTAACAGGCCACAGTGGTAAAACTAAGAATGGACAGGCAAAGATCATAAATGGACATGAATAAACTCAATCGTGAGCAGACATGGGTCATGATTTGAATCATGAACAGGCAAAGCAAATCTTGGTGAAACCACACCAGCCAAACAGACAGACATGAGTTCAAACCCAGCACCAGACCTGACCTTCCCAATGCACAGGCCCAGTTTCTCAACCCCCGCATCCGCCATGGCTGTTGATACCCCACGGTATATTCACGGGCCGACGAATCGATACCTAGGAGTGTCAGAGGGGGCCCATAGCATAGTTAGATACAGCCAACCTCTGGGTAGACACACCATAATCCTTGTTCACCCTGAGCACAGTGCGCCACTAACGGAGACACACCCCTCCAATGGAGACAACCATATCAATATTTTGATCTGATCCTGGTCATACCACACTGACTTAAAAAACCTCTGGACACCACCACCATGTGTGGCCGGCCGCTGGTGGTCGCGGGGTCTCCATCGGCGGTGTGTGTGTATGCGGGCGGAGCGATCTTCTGTTTACTCCGATCGCCCGTATAGATGGACTTGACAGTTACTTACGCCACATATTAAACACCGCTACAAAATGTATTCTGATCCACTTGAAGCAGAATATTGGCGACGTGTACATGAGCACTTTTGAATTTTATTGTAAAATAAAGTAGGAATGTTATTCTTAATGGGGTTCTATTTTATCCGTACCAGAAAGTAATTAACTTGTTACTTGCTTCAATCAGTAATCCAGTAATGTAATGGATTACTTTTTAATGACGGTGACAAGTAACCTAATGGAATTACAGCTAGAAGTAACAATACCCAACTGTGGTAGTGAGTGTATGTTTTCTGCAGGACGTCTGTTGAAGGAGTAAATACGTAACTATGTTCCCGCACGCAGGGACAACCTGTTGTCGGACTGCCTCCAGGGCTGTGTGGTGGTCATGTGCACCCTGTGTGCCTTCATCAGTCTAGTGTGGCTCAGAGAGCAGATCGTGCATGGAGTCCCTCCAAACTGGCTGGACCACCAGCACCAGCCTCCGGGGGGGCCTGGCCCCCAGCCGCAGCAGCAGCAGCAGCCAGCCCCTCCACAACCAGAGGCACCGCCAGAGGTGGGCGGAACATCTAATGCCTTGTTTTCACCACCAGTAGAAAAACAAAACAATTTCAAATCGAAAACCAGATTTATGTTTGGAAATTGACAAATCAGATTATTTTTTCTTTATTATAGATGGTGTCTGTCACCGCGCCCCCCGGCAAATGTGATTTTAATGTTTTCTAGGATGTTGTAGTCACTGATTTAGTACTGCAGCAGAAGTCTTTGGTTGGTTGCGTTGTATAGTATAATTGGACATTTGGCGGTGCTCTGCCTGTCTGCACCTCCACAAGACGCCGCAATCCCCCCTTGACCACCATTCCAGTAATGCCGTGCGGCACTGAGCCAAGCCAACAGAAAATGAGTTGTGCCATCCTGCACACAGTAAATCATTATAACAAAAAATGATTTAAAACACTTCAGAAATGGTGTTGGGAGTTGTCTATTTTATCAAAATTGAAGTTTGTACAATTTTTGCCCAACCTTCCAATAATACAAGTATTTAAAAAGAAAATCTACATCCAATTCATATTTGCTAAACGCGGTGGAAATATATTATGTCTGGATCTATCGGTCGGGGCCCTACTTGTAACTACAACACTGTATGTTCTGAACGCGAGGTGTGAATTTGACAGGAGATGCCAGCAGAACCTGGGGTTCTAGGTGAGGATGTGGTTCTGGAGCCGGGAGTTCCTGAACAGCTGGATGACGGAGAGGTGGACGAGGATGAGGATGATGATGATGAGGATGATGAAGAAGAGGGACAGCAGGATGAAGCTGTCGAGGGCAACGGCCTCCATGGTGACTTCTTCCTCACAGTCTGTGTTTTTGCTAGATTTGAATGAATGTGGGGGTGCATCGATCACATTTTTTTGCTCCCGATCCTTTGATTTTAACGATCGGCCGATCCCGATCTCTGGTACCGAGTCCCGATGCCTGATACCGAGTCCGGATACAGTTCTGATCCTGCAAAAATTGGTCGTACCCAAACTATTTGGCACAATTGTCAATTTCATTAATAGTCAAAGTAAAAAAAACAGTCATTTGGCTCCCCAACTCATTTACTGATCCTGGTCGGGACAAAATGATTGGCCGGTTGAAAACCAAAAGGTTGGTGGTTTGAATCCTGCCTCCGACAGTCTCCATCCCAAAATGTCCTTGGGAAAGACACTGAACCCCAAATTGCCACGTCCCAATGGGTCGTGGCGAGCGCCTTGTATGGCAGCAGCCGTCATTGGCGATGAATGTGTGATTGAGAGGTCACTTTGAAGCGCCGTGAGTGCCACTATGTGGTAGAAAAGCGCTTTATAAATTGAAATCTTTCTTTCTTTCTTTCTTTCTTTCTTATTTCAGTACACAGACAAAGGTTTCACAACAGTGCTGCATTTCTTTTCTATGTCATTAGCCCCGTTTACATGGACACTTTTTTTGGGCCTGAATAAAATTAGACAGATCAGATACAATCCGCTTCACCTGTATCCACGGACACTTGCCAATCGGATCCACATTTACGCCTCGGGTCCGCTGGGAAAGTGGGGAGGGGGAGGCGTTTGAAATGACTCCAACTCAATGGTGGTTTGAATCTCTGCCCCGACTTTCTCCATATGAGTGTTCTTGGGCAAAAGCCCCCATATTCCTTCCAATAGACGAGTTTGTGGGTAGTTCTGAATATGACTTCTGGTTGCGTTACGCTGGTATGTTCAGACTTATTTTTTAACTTGTCTATTCAATGGGACAGACTTATTGCGTTATTTTAAAAGGGTGGCGGTAACTTGCGCAGTGCTATTCCACACCCAGCCGTTCTAGTCCGGATCTATGCCCCACAAACGCAGGATTGAATAATCTGCGCAACCCGTTTCAATTACTCATTTTTGACAGATGTACCAGTGGAAGCGGCCATCCCATTGTCCCAGAAAAACATGTGACCACACCGTTGAATAACTTGAAACTTGAAGTTGTATCATGACTGTCTTTCATCAATATTTATGTTGAATGGTGAGCAAAGCAGGGTGGATAATGTGTAATTGATCACAGAGCGAGCCGTGGTGATGGGGTTTTGAACCGATGTGCATTTTGTGTGACAAATTCAGCCACTTTGGACCACTACGATTACTTTATACGGGCAGCTATACAAACACTGCAAGTGCATTTTAGACGGTCGTTCAAAATGCCAGCCTCCTGTTTTGGGACGCGTACATTTGTCTATAGGTCGTGGTTGAGCGCCTTCTATTGCAGCTGCCATCATAATGTTCATAATTTACACACATAAATTACCAGTTGGGGTTACTAGAGTATTAAAAATAAGGAAAAAAGTCTTGGCTGTGAACACAACACTCTGTTTCAGAGGGCCGGAACTGGAATGCCCTGGAGTGGGACCGTGCTGTTGAAGAGCTGACCTGGGAACGGGTGAGGCCGGACTTCACATACAGTTCATTTATTACTAATCACAGACTCACTCAATCGTGAGCAGACATGGGTCATGACTTGAATCATGAACAGACGAAACAGAACTTTGCGAAACCACCCAAACAGACAGACAAGAGTCCAAACCCAGCACCAGAACCATGTACCAAGGCGGATCACAGCGCAATCAGCGGAATGAGTGCCACCCTCTAGTGGAGACCAGCGGTGGCACAGTCTCTGACAGAAAATTATAAATTGGATCAATTGTTCACATACATTTCAGGCAGTTGCTGACAGTTGCAGGCAGTTGCATTGGTGGGTGTGCGCTGTCCTTAAGGCGGTTCCAAGGGATGACTGGGTGACCCCAGTTCTGTTTACCTGAGACTGTAGTCGAATTGAATTCATTGGGGGAGAATGCATTGGCAGCATCACGGTGGTTTCTGACTGGTTTTAAGGCACTTTCAGTGCACTGAAACATGTGCGTCATTTGAGACACAACTGTAACCTGGTTTCTTCTTACTGCAGATGCTTGGTCTGGACGGATCACTAATTTTTCTGGTAAGACTCTCTTTCTTGGCATCTTTTTCTCTCCTCCATCTTCCTATCCGTCTATCTCTCGCTCCCTCTATTAGTGTCTTTGTCTCTCTCTCTGTCTCTCCCTTTCTCCCCTTCTTGCCATCTCTCTCCATCTTCCTATCCACCTGTCTCTTGCTCCCACTCTCTTACTGTCTTCCTCTCCTCCCTTGCCCCCCCTCTCGCCCCACCTCTCTCTCTCTCTCTCTCTCTCTCTCTTGCCATCTTTCTCTCTCTCTCTCTCTCTCTTGCCATCTTTCTCTCTCTCTCTCACTCACTCACTCACTCACTCACTCACTCACTCACTCTTGCCTGCTTTGATAATGAAGGTCATATCCAGGTATTAACCTCCACATCTCGTCTTCCAACAGGAGCATGTGTTTTGGGTGGTGTCTCTGAATACTCTGCTAATCTTGGTGTTTGGTAAGTCCTTGTAACCCACCAGCAAAACCCCTCATTGGGAGAAATGGACGTTGATCTGTACACTCTGTGACCAAACTCGTAAAAAGAAAAAAAAAACGTTATTCTTCACATTGCACATCCAAGCAGTATACGTACACAGAATTTGGGTTCAACATAGCAGGCACTCCGGTGAACATTGTAACACAATGCTAAGTGGTAATAACAATGAAATAACAAGTAACAACAAAAGAAAGTGACAAAGTAGCAGGTGATAACATTGTTTGCAGTTGTTTTTGTGACCGGAATGGGCCACAAAAACTAAATTGCTCTGAACTTTTTCAACTTTTCAAAATGCCCCTTTGGTCACCTTCTACATTGTCTTTTAACATAGCCCACTTCTGACGTCAAAATCTCAGACTTGGATTCGGAAACAAAATAATAGCGACTTTAAGCAAGCATGGTTTTCACGACTGCAACGACAGAACTTGATCAGTGCTCCACTGATCGAGACTCAAGCCGTACTGCTGGTTTGGTTTGCCGTTGTAGGCTGATCTAATACGTGGAGAGAGGCAACCTCCCGTATCAACTACGCCTGAGTCTTCAATGAGCTTTGTAGGGTGAATTTAAATTATGATTTAAAATAATGTATTTATGATTTAATGTATTTTGAGTGGATTCATTCCCGAATCCCTTAGAGCTAAGCATTGTATTTAGACAAATTTGACAAACCCACAAATACAAGGTTTTATTTAAATTTGTATTATAAAGTAACAAGAACTCCTCCTGTGAAATGAACTGATTAACAAGTGCATAAAGCAACTTCTCTCAAGCTCTCTTGAATGACATTTTGAAAAGGAATGAGTGAATGTGACCCACTTTGATTCTATTCCGATCTTGTACGTGGTAAACATCAGCTGATCAGACGGCGCCCGCCGTAGCTGCGGCAACCTGCTTAACGATTACTTTGGATAAAACTGCATGCTTTAAGTCCTTACTGTGACGCAAGGCTCTGAACTGGTTCAAGGAATGACAACGAGGACCGAAAACAAACAGAATTTTACGAGGGGCGGTCTTCAAGTGTTCTTCAACATTATGAAATTGACAAAACCGGTTAAAAACAGTTTTTGTAATTCCTTATACATATTATATTTTATATATTTTTATATATTTTAACATATGCTATGTCTGGGAGACTATTTCCGGTTGTGCATCCATCCAACTTTCACTGTCAGTCATCAAGCCCCATGCATCTAGGGCTCCATCTTGTGGACAGAAGGGGAAGCAAATAAACCCGCTTTTCACATTAATACAATTGCACTGAAGTTTGAAATATGTTTGTATAAACTATATCTAAACTTAACATTGCACAATATAAGGAACTCTAAGAACGAACAAAGTTTTTGCGTTCCGAAATTAAAAATAATTTCAAGC
>OMKY01218741.1:0-13840 GCA_900302395.1 Bregmaceros cantori | reverse complement strand
GACAGTGGAGAAACTCACTGGAGTCAGCATCTCCCAGGTAGGAGACACACACTGACACATATAACACAGAGACAGTGGAGAAACTCACTGGAGTCAGCATCTTCCTGGTAGGAGACACACACTGACACGTAGAACACAGAGACAGTGGAGAAACTCACTGGAGTCAGCATCTTCCTGGTAGGAGACACACACTGACACATATAACACAGAGACAGTGGAGAAACTCACTGGAGTCAGCATCTTCCTGGTAGGAGACACACACTGACACATATAACACAGAGACAGTGGAGAAACTCACTGGAGTCAGCATCTTCCTGGTAGGAGACACACACTGACACGTAGAACACAGAGACAGTGGAGAAACTCACTGGAGTCAGCATCTCCCAGGTAGGAGACACACACTGACACACATAACACATCTTTCGTTTATAGACGAGTTTGGGGGGAACTTCCGGTTAAATTTGCACTCGGAATGTAACTTCCGGTGCCATTTTATTTCAATGTGTTTTGGACTATTTTTCAACATGTCCATTCGGTGGGAGCACACACCTACCAGGTTACTTAAAACGGATGGTGGTAACTTGCAGTGTGCTATTCCACACCCAAATGCTCTTGTGCGGATCTGTGACCTATTATTATTACATATTATTTAATGATCAGTGCAACCCGTTCTTTTTGCAATTACTGGTAGAAGCATTCAGTCTATTGGTCCTGAAGAACATGTGACCACTCAGTGAGTAACTTTAAGTCGGATTTTGACTGTATTTCATCAATATTTATGTAAAATGGTGAACGAAGCGAGGGGGATGATGTGTAACTGGACAGTGGACACAGACCAACATCTAGTGGTTGGATTTTGAACTGGTGTGTGTGTTTTGTGTGTTTTTTGTCCTCGGAACTTAGTCCAGTACCAGATTGACACAGGCGACAATAAGGCACCGGAAGTGATCAACAGAACAGCGGGACAAAATTACTCTGCCCAGTGTTTCGCGCGTAAACCTGTCTATAGTGACTGAAAATCATGGCGTCAGCTCTCTGCAATCCTATGAAGTTGAAGACAGTTCATATATGGTATTGGAAAACATTACTGTGGGTGGTTAGGTTTGGTCTCTACATCTCTCTCTCTTTCTTTCTTTCTTTCTTTCTCTCTCCTTCCCAGGTGGCCCGCACGGGCTGAACGGCTTCCCTCGAGTCCGATGCATGTCTTCACTAACCAGCGCCTTACTAACTCCACCCCTTCAAACGGCTCCCAATGCACACCCTGAACACCCACCATCTACCTTCTGGTCAATCACTGACAACACACCACGTCAAGGAACATTCAGAGAGACTGCTTCAAACTGGCAGAGCCAGAACCAACGCATCGTCCATGCATCGCACGTGACTAGTCGGTCCAGCGGGTCTGTATGCCTACAACACCACATTTCCTCATAGACACTTATGGGCAGAGATGGCAAGTAACGAAGTAAAAATACTTAAGTGCTGTACTAAAGTAGAATTTTCAAGTATCTGAACTTTTAGAAGTACCTGTTTCTGTGATGACGTTTTACTTCTACTTAGTAGATTTTTAACAAAAATATCTGTACTTCTGCTCCTTACTTTTCCCAAAACAGGCTAGTTACTTTGAATCAGTATGGGGTGCTAATGCACTGCATTTCAGTCCCAGTCATTAAAAAGTCGTTCTCATTTAGTCTTGTGCCTTAGGTATACGATCAATTAGGCTAGGTTTTTAGTAATGTGTCAATAACATTGACAAACTAACACAAACTACTTTGTTCTTTATAGTTTCAAAAATACTTTCGACTACATTTTAGATCCTGTTCTTTTTACTTTCAAAAATACTTTTTGAGTACTAGAGTACTTTTTTACTCTACTCAAGTAGATATTTGGATCAGTACTTTGTAGACTTACTCGAGTTGTTTTTTTAACTAATGTATTTTACTCTTACTCGAGAAAGAAATCTTAGTACTTTTGCCATCTCTGCTTATTGGTCACAATGATATGAATCTCCTCATTAATTAGGAAAAAAACGTGAATTTCTAGCATATTCTGCTGTTGAGTTACACGCCCCTAAAAAACAAACTTTCCGCAATTTCCGGAGTAGTGGTATGCACCCACAGTGGGCATAGCATGAGGCATCATGTTTGAAGTATTCTGTCTGAATGCAACTAGTTACTAGTTAACTCACCCACGTGTCAGCCAGTCCTTGTGTGTCTATTTCCCCCTTGGTGACACCAGTGTGTAGGGTTGTCAAAAGTATGTTGAGGCTGGTGAAAAATATTTCACACATACTTTTAACTCTTTTTCTGCCAACCACAAGAGTTGTGATCGACATTCAAAGAGTTAAGACATTTTTAGAATAGAAAATGTTGTAAATGCAATTTTCTCACGGAAGCATATAATCAAATTCGTATTATAATCGTTTATGATTTGTTCAATATATATCTATGATCAGGCCTGGACTGGGAGAACAAATCGCCTGGAGCGCACACAGGTGTGGTTCGAGAGTTGTTAACATGTTAAAAGATTAAATAACAACACATTTGTTTTTTACCAGTAAAAAAAAAATAAAATGCAACATCACTAGCTCCTTAGGGTTGCCCACCGAGAAAATGCCCTGTATGCCATATGGCCAGTCCACCCCTGTCTATGATGGTGGACTTATTGTTGGAAGCGTTCTGCACCAAATTCATAAAATAGTGTAAAAATGTGGACGTATCTTCACCCCCACTTACCGCTAAAACTATCAAAAAAAATGTGACGTGGAAAAGAAATTGACTTCTCCTCCAATGCCTGTCGAAAACAGTTTGAAAACCTTGTTTGATTACTTGCGCATTGTGACAACCCTAAACCTGTGTGATTGTGGAGTGCAGGTGTGTGTACATGTGCTATGGCTTTTAACTCGACCCTCCCCCCCAATCTATGTGCTGCCAAACCAAAAGTGCATCTTATCTGTATAAAATCTTCTCAGCTCTTAACTCCCATTTCCACTGACATCTTCTCCAATACAGTCGCCATCATGGCATCCTCGCTGTCTGTAATAATCCCCCGTCACTGTTGGCTTCTTTTGTGCGCATCCCTGATTAGCTGAACGTTTTGTAGCGTGGCAGATGTGAGACTAGTTGCAAAGCCGTGCTGTAAAACACAGGATTCTCCTGTGTTTGATAGTTGAAAGTTGTGTCCTGTGACTCCCATTTTGGGACTGCTTTGTGTTGTGCTTCTTCAATCCCACCGAGGACGCCTATATGCCTGAAGAGTGGATGTTCCATTGTTCTCAGAATGAAAGGTGGGAACGTAAGAGTGACAATGTAGCTATGTTTTTTGTTCTTAATTTATTCTGCAATTCACTTCAAAATCACTCATGTGTGTGGGTGGCTCCAAGGCAGGCATACACTTGAGATACATTTTTCAATTGCTCCATCATTGACAACCTCAGATTGGAACTCTGGTATTGTAAGCAGGGCTTTGAACCGGTTCAAGGAACGAAAACAGAAACCGGGAACAAAAACAAAACCGGAGTTGTTATTCAATTGAAACACCGCCTGGCACAACTTGTGACAGGAACGAAATTAACCGTTCTGGGAACAATATTTTTTTTGTTCTAACCGTTTCGGGAACAATTTAACCAACAATTTCTTAACCGGGCACGTTATAATTCCGTTTGTGTTTGGAACGAACCAATTGTGAAAAAATATTGGTTCAAAGCCCTGATTCTAAGCAAGGCATGCTTGCTTAGGCAAGGCGGAGTTAAGGCGGCGTTTAATATGTGCGTCCACTCCGGCTAATGCCTTATCACTGGTTGGAAATGAGTCTGATTAGGTGTGATTTTTTTTCTTTTTCATTGGACACATACACAGTATTTATTCAGTTCCCGGCAGTTGCTGGATGTGTGGGGACCACTGATTTACATCACTTCGTCCACTATCCTTTTCTGTCACTGTGTTACTCCATTACACACAACGTACATACCCTTGTTACGGTTAAGACTATGAGTCGTGACTGTATTACAAGTTGCATTATTTGTAGGGGTGCACCGATCACATTTTTTTTTTGCTCCCGATCCGATCCCGATCCTTTAATTTTAAGGATCGGCCGATCCCAATCTCCGGTACCGAGTCCTGATACAGAGTCCAAATCCTGCAAAAATTGGCAGTTCCCAACCTATTTGGCACAATTGTTAATTTCAATAATAATCAAAGTAATGAACAATCATTTGGCATGCTCCCCGACTTATTTACCGATCCTGATTGGGACAAAATCACATGTCCCGATCCTTGGAAAAAAAGTCTGATCGGCCCCTGATCACCGATCTGAGGATCGGATCGGTGCACGACTAATTATTTGTGTGTTTGTTGGGATTCGCTGAGGTGCAGCATGTGCGTTTTATGTTTTGTTTTTTTCCCTCTTGAGCGGACTGCACCTATCCTCCAGATGGGAAGATCAGAGCATGGACTTCCGTATGAGTGTGAATGGACATAGTGACACTGGTATCCAAATGGCTGTCTTGTTTCAGCAAGGTGTTAATGGGTCCTATATAACAAAAAAAAATACACTGGATAAATCGTATGGCCATTGGTATTATTTGCTGTTTTCCACCCTCATACATCAGGCATGATCCTGCATTTTCACTTTATTCACATTCCTTCATCCCAGTCATTAATTAATGCTGCCGCAAATTTGTATCGTTGACTTGTCTTTGCAAATTGTGAGCACAGCGTGTCGTTACATTCCTGTGTTTTGAGGACATTTTGAATATTGCTTTGTAATTGTATGTGTGGCTTCAGGCTCTTCTACACTTGTCTGAAAGATGTGTTGACTTCAAAGAACATTCAGGAATTTTGGAACGACGCTATTATAGATTGGTAGAAATATGATATGGGAAATTCCTTCAAGCCTCATTCATGTTCTCCAGAGAAGTCTCTGTACCGATGTTACTAACGAAAATTGAAGTGAAATGATGCATTGTTAAAAATGTGAGTGCGCACATGTATGCACATACTAGAGGTGTCAAAACATGAATCGCGGTGATTTGCATATTTGAAATGCAATCATACATCATAATGACCAAGTAAGACCAAAGTATTTTGTCACTGAGAAAAATAAATGTAAATAAATGTTTACTTTACTAAGTCAAAAGATTGAAGGAAAGATACAATTGTAATAACAGTCAACATTAGGCATTTGGTGAAGACATTGTCTACATTCCAGGATTTTTTTTTTTAAAGTATTTCACTAATAAATGTTAGAAAACACAGAGCACTGCTCTGCATTACTATTTCATACCAATAAACACACATTTCACTTGTTGTAAGAAACGCAGAATAAATATAATTAATTGTGATTAATATTTTTTTTTCAGGAGCAAAAATATATTATGTATTAAGTTACACATCTCATTGAGGTTCTTTTCCTTTTTTATTTGTTTTGCAAATAATTGCTTTTTATTATTTGTTTTTCCCAAAAAGTAATCTTATTACTGCGCCCACAATGAAGTGATAAAGCTTTGGCGTCCTCATGCCAACTGGACATTATACTTTTAAAGAAGATTGCACAGTTATGGTTGAAACTAAAGACATAACTTCTACCATTCTAACAAAGATTCTCTTCAAATGTGAGTTAACAGATGTGTTACATTACTGAACAGTTGTATTCAATTGCGAATTAGGCTACCCGATTTCTTATGAATCTATTTGATATCGGATAAGGTAAAAAGTGATATTATGTTAGTTCATCAATGTATTATTTATGTGATCGATTGAGCGTGTATTATTTATGAACAAAATGTTGTTTCTTGCCACTAATTTATTTGTTTGTTGTCTGTTGTTTAGCAACAAATGATACAAGCTCAAAATGCTGTTTTTTTCACATCACTGTTACATTTATTTTTTTATTTAAACTGATTTTGTAATGTGTGTTGTTATTCTTTTTATTGACTGAAATCCTGAAATATAAATGTAACAATTGTACTAAATTACATGAATACACTGTTTGGGGTGTCATCACTATATAACTCTGTATGTGTGTGTATGTGTGTGTGTGTGTGTGTGTGTATAGTTGGAAATGAGTATTCCCCATCTATATTATCTGTAGCATCACTTCTATGCTGGACTATGCTGTGTCGTATACACCAAATATCTGTATTTTAATAAACCTCTAATAAATGCTGTAATCTGTGTGTATTACGGAGAGAGTGTGAGTGTGTGGGCACACACATTTTTGTACCCCAAATGAAATACTAAATTGGGGGTTGTGTGAACTCAATTTTCTGTTGTAAAACTCAGAGAAAACCTAAAGAGATCTGTGTACCAGGCGTCATTCATTATTATAAATGATCATCCAAATTCATCAGCAAAAATGATGTTCTTTCTTTGTCTTTGCTGAGTCAATACATACCATTCTTGCTAGCATGTGTGCGTTCTCTCGCACGTAGCATCGCTTAGCTCCATGGACCCAAACAGGGATGAAGAGAGAAGTAACTAATCACTTCCAAAATATTTCTATTTAAATCTGGCACGGATGCAAGATAGGTATCGACTATCGACTCATCTTCGAAGAAAATATTTTGTTATGAATTTGCAGGGGTGAAAAAGTGTGGTGAAAAAGTGTAAAAGTGTAAACGTATAGGGTGCACCGATCCTTTGATCTTAACGATCGGCCGATCCCTATCTCCGGAAATGAGTCCCAATACCGACTCCTGATACAGAGATCTGATCCTGCAAAAATTGGTAGTTCCCAAACTATTTGGCACTATTGTCAATTTCAATAATAGTCAAAGTAAAAAACAGGATTTTGGCTCCCCTACTCATTTACCAATCCTGATTGGGACAAAATCACGAGTCCCGATCCTTGGAAAAAAGTCTGATCGGCCCCTGATCACCGATCTGGGGGATCGGATTGGTGCACCTTGTTAGCCCCTTAATTTAGGATTAGACAACTTTCACACAGAGCACCTGAAAGCAGGAGGAGAACCTCTGATCAAGGCGCTCATTTTTTTCAACCAAAAGCGACAACTTTAGCTACATCCACACGGGAAGAAAACAAAATGAAAACGAGGAAATTATTATTATTATTATTATTTTGAATTACGGTTTTCCAAAAATGTGAAGTAGCACATGAACAGGGGAACTAAAATGCCTGCTGAAAATGATGCAAAGATGCTCATCATCAGTGTCACACAAGCAGCTAATTCAACTGGAATATTTGAGTGTGCTAGCCAACTCCAAGCGACTTTGTATAGGGTGGATTGCCCTAATGTGGGCCCTTTTATTGCAGCTTCTTATAAGTAGGTCAGTCAGTTGCCTAAGGTGGAACAGTGAAATGTAGTGTTGGACAGTTGAACTTAATGTTAGACACATTACTGACATTAATTAGTATGTAGTATTAGTATGTAATAAACCGAGATGCTGTCCTCCTATCACACAGAAGACACGTCCCCTTCTGTCGCTTATTCTCTCTCAGAGGATGCCGCTCTGAGTGTCTCGGACTATCTCGTACTAACAGTGTTAGTACCTGTTCCATCATCACTACATTCATTAATTGTTACAACCCTCTGTTCACCAGAGAGTTTACTTGTGTATGATCCCAAATTCCACCTATGGATGTTGCTTATTTGCAAACATAGTTGCAAATAAAGCATGATTATGAGAAAAACATAATTTGACATATCATTTTGACAAATCAACAACATACGCTTATTGATTTGGTGAGCTCCGTCCTATAGGGGGCGTTGCATTCGATTCATATCTAAAAACAGCGGTAGATGGAACCACTGAATACTGAACTTAATACGTTACATTTCTGTTACAATTAATGTTTTAATTGTAACAGAATGTTTTAGATTAAGAGTGAACCCCGAGCGAATATAAGACCGTGTCGAGTATTTTCGCCGCATCTATTTAACCAAAAAAATTCGTCGTGGCCCCTTTAATTTAAATAATCATTAGTACGATTTATTACAATTTGGACCTTTTATGTTATGCACCGGATATTAATCCACCGGAAGACTCCGACTAAGGAATCAAGCATACCCCAACGGGAAGGAGGCGGCGGTGGGGAGGCCCGGAGGAGGAGGCGAGCGGCATTTTTAGGGGCTTTCTGGGGGCGGATTTGGACAAAGTTTACCACCAACTGTCCCGTCCAGCGGAGGAGCCGCAGTGGGGGGTGGGTGTCCATCGGGAGGAGGCTCCACCACTCTGCCGGTAACAAACACATTCCGTCCCGCTTGCATCTTGCACGCTTTTTTTTGGGTGGCCGCCACCGGAAGTCTGCATGCCTGTGAATGTGAAAGCCCCGTCGGCGGCGGCGGAGACGTCTGTCGCCCCCTCCACCCTCCACCTCACCTCACCCCCCGTCTCTTTTTTTTCCAAGTCTACTTTTTTTTCTCCCCCCTTTGCCTATTTTCCCCCCCGTGTAACCACAATGAAGGAAGAGAAGAGGGGAATGATAATGGCGGCTCGGTTGTAGACAGCCGTAGCTATCGCGATCCCCCCGCTCTGTGCAAGACGAGCGTGCGGCAGCAGCCAGCCGACAGGGCCGCTTGGAGCTCCGTGAACAAAAGCCGCCGATTTTTGGGGGGGTTTAATGAACGTCAAGTTCATCTCGCCCTGGTAGTGACAGCCGATATCCCCCTTCCTCCATACCCACCACCCACACCCACAGGCGTGCATGTAATGCGCTGTTTTCGTAAAGAATGATTTTTAAACGCATCCCAAATCAGGCTCAATGTTTTTTATAAAGAGCTGGCACGAATCGCCGCAGTGTGGGCCGCACGGCATGCCGAGTCGGAACGGCCGCCGCTCGCTTCAATTTGAGACGCGGGCTGCACAGCTCGCTTTTTATGCGCACGTAAAACATTCAAATTATACATTTTTTTTTAAAATGTTTTGTTTTCTTAGAATGTTACGTTTTCAATATTTTTGTGTTTGTTTATGTTTTTTTGCCTTTTAGAATTATTATTTTGAAATACTTCAGAATAGTCGTGCTCTAACGCCACTGGTGTTGCGGCTAAAATTGAGGTGTGTTAAATGGATAATAACGTTCTTAAATACAAGCCATATACTTAGAAACCTAGAAATACATGGGTATTGACAAATACGCGAAAATGTGTATCTTTGTAGTAAAAACGTCAGTAAAAGAACATACAGGTTCTTGTTGAGAATATTTGGTGGCCCTTAAAAAAACATTTTCATGTAATGTGAATTCTCTATACAATAACAATTGGGCCTAATTACTGGAATGGATTACTGGTATCCATTGACCCCCTGTGGTTTGGTGCCATTTCCATTCCATCCAATGATATTTTATTGGACCATGGTGCAGCAGCAGCAATCAAAAGTGTAATATTTCATATGACATGGTGGTGGTCCCAATCATATCAGTGACAATAACTTGCTTATATGGAGTGTGGACAACTATCTTAGATGGCGTTTCACATGGAACAGCTTATGCCTTGGCCTCTCTGTGACTGACTACGGGTCTGGGGATCCTGGTTGTATATAGTATATAGTATATAGTATATTTTACTATGTTTGTTTATTATTATTTATACATATTTTCATGACTTCATAAACACCTCAGTGTAAAATGAGCGCTGCTGCCCTCTAGTGACTAAGGTTTCACTTCTAGGGTGTTGTATTATCAATTATATATTCTGTCCTACTACACGGTAATAGGCAAATGTGAAAGTAATGAACAAACAAATACAAAATATTTGGAAGATGACATTTGGAAATTCCTGGAAATATGAAATTCCTGTTTGTTTGTTTTTTGTTTTCGTTTTTTAAATGAACATCAAATCGAAACTTCAAAGACAAAAATTTAAATTTCACATTAAGGCAAAAATCGTACAGCCATACATACATTTATTACATTTAGTAGCTTTCCCTTCTTCCTTAGACATATAGTCTTAATCATAATCAGAATGTTACACCCAAAAGAAACCTTGTGTAATTTAATAATTTCATAATCATGTATTAATGTAAATAACTGTGTAATAACGCATGCAGACATCCTCATGTGATGGGACGTTCATCTCCTGGCAGAGCAAGTTCCCAAATCCAATATATAAAACATATATATTTTGTAACTGTGTGTCATCTACGGCTATTCTGTCTATTTGAGGTAATTCTACTTTGCTTATCTTGTTGCTTAAGTCTCTGCTGTAACAAACATTTTTTTGTCAATAAAAACTGTACAAAATATGTAACAATTGGCCCTCATTTATTGTCATTTGCACGTTGTGTACACATGGAGTCCATCGGCTGTCAGTCCATCCAATGATGTTGGAATCGGTTATATCCACTCTATAAGATTACAGTCGGACATAGTGTTGCATGGGGGAGCAACGATTTGCTTACATTTGATGGCAAGTGGCAACTATTTTTATAATCAACGGATTACTAATTTATAATTTGTTGCAGCAATGGTGTTGCAGTCACGAAGTTAATTTGTTACATGTTTGTTATACAATGCCACAATTACTGTGCTATAATCTACCCGTAGTTGGCCAAAGTAAAAAAAAGGAAAAATGTCAGAATGTGGAAAAAAAAAATCCATCACTCGAAATTAGGGGTGCAACGGTTAGTCGATTAATCGATTATGAAATTAATCGACAACTAGTTCTATAATCAATTAATCGCAAATTAGTTGAATCATTGTTATTTTCAGCTATCATTTCTAACAATCCAACATACAATTAATATTATTCAATATTAATTGTGTGAGTAATTCACTTAATTGATGTACATTTGTTTGCTCACATGAGCTAAAATTGACTACATTTCAAGTTGGCAAGATTCATTTCTGTGTTGTGAATATTTTGGGGATTTTTTTCTATCAAAAATATCAAACCGATTAGTCGATTAATCTGCAAATAATCGACTATTAAAATAATCGTTAGTTGCAGCCCTACTCAAAATCTATTTAATTCCAAAATTTTCAAAAATCTTCTAACAAAATAACCTGGTTTCAAATCGATTTTCTTTTTTGCACAACCCTTCTATGACTATCTGTAGAGTGAACTCCATTACATTTAGTCTTGAGTGAACAAAACGGCTCCCATTTTATGCCTTCAGCCTTGGCACCACATGAAGACGCGACAGGAAGGAAATGACTGAATCCCAGGGAAAGAAAATGACACTAAGCTAAAAGGCCTAAATCCACTATACAACAACATCAGCACATTTTCATTTTCGCAGTCTCTGCTCATTGCAGATTGCACACCAACATAACCGGTGGCATTAATATGTTACCACAATTCCATTGTCCGTTGTGATCAGCGTTGCTTTGTTTACGTGACAAGTCACTCATTAAAAAGTGTAATCATTAAAGTAATCCAATTGCTTAGGGATGCACCGATACCGATACTGGTATCGGGTATCGGCCCCGATATTCGCTTATGTACTCGTACTCGCCAAACAGTTGCCAATACTATGAAGGAAATACTGGGACTCGCGCTGCGCTGTTACCCCGAGCGGAGCCTTGTCTCCCATGTCCAGAAAGAGCGATATTCGTGCCGTGCCACCCTGAGCGGCGTTGAGAGAGGCTTCAGCGTTTTTTGGGCTATTTCTGAAAAGATGAAAAAAGAAAATTAAAAAATTGGGTAGTACTTGGTATCGGCGAGTACTTTAATGATTGTATACGTACTCGTAGTGAAAAAAATGGTATCGGTGCATCACTAGAATTGGCACATTTCGAAGGTACGGTAAGGTATTGCATTCCATTACGTTTTAGAAATCAGGTCAGCCATTTCTCTTCTTCAATAACAACAAATAGGGTGTACATTTTGATATGTTATTTTGTTGAGGAGGGAAAAAACAATCTGTAATTAATGTAATCGATAATTGTCAAACTTTCTTTCTTCATTGCAGACATCATGGACGACTCTCACTTCAACTCTGCCTACTTTTGGTCGCCTGTCCCCACTGTACAAGGACAGGTAAGCCCCTTTTCCACTGGCTTACTTAAGGCCAGCGCGGCACAGTTCACATGCACATCCACCCGCTTCTCCACAAGCGCTAAACGGCCAGACCAGGTTTCAGGACCCACTTAGTTGTGGGTCCAGAATCTGGCCGTCCATGGCCATGTTTGCTGGTCGCCTATTGGTCACACTCCGAGGGGGTGACGCAACGTGGCCGGCCAATGACATGAGGGGGTCATGTGCCCCCCACCTCCCCAGGCAGGCAGCAGTGGGGGGTCGCCACCTTTATCCCCGCTACCGCAAGCTAGCTGGTCAAGATACATGTCATTCAACACATATCATGCATAAGACATGCATGGATATAAATAACCTACAAAACATGACCTGTTTCAACGAGTGTTACATATCCCGAAACGCCCATGTGAGTATAAGCACGTACCATGGAAGTATACCTTTTAGTCTTGATGTACTCTAGAGCTGCAACCGATTAATCGATGATAATCGATTATTGAAATAATCCCCAACTAATTTGATAATCGATTAATCGGCAGAGATTCATCGTTTCATGGTTTGGCCTATTCTTTTCTCAAACGTGTTGAATATATGTTGTTCCCAAATCCCAATAAAATGTTTCCAATGTCAAGGCCCCAATACAATAAAGATGACACGTAAGCTTGTGTGAAAGCCCAATATGTTAAAATTCAGCCTGTAAGCGTAGGCTCTTTCATGCTATTACTATAAAATGGAGATAGCGAAGTGGAAAAAAGTTTGTAATATTAACATTGCAAACTTTTAATAATGTTTCATAATCATAATTAATGCCTATAATCGTTACGATTTTAAAGGAAAAATTAACCAATTCATTGATTAATCGCCAGCCCTAATGTCTTCTAATTGTCCATCTCCATCCTCTGTCTCTACCAGATAGAGAATGCCATGTTCCTCAACAAGATGAAGGAGCAACTGGCCCCGGAAAAGGGCGGGGGTGGTGGTGGTGGTGGTCCACCACCGCCCTCCTTCCCGCACCCCTCTGCCCACTATCCTCCCATGGAGCCTCCCGTCCGGGTCGTGCCCAAGCAGGAGACGGCTGGAGCTGGTGGTGGTGGTGGAGGAGGAGGGAGTGGTGGAGGTGGTGGTGTGGGGGGACACCACCATCCGTCGCCCCATAACAGGCAGACCTTGGGTGTGGGTCAAGGTCCCATCTCTGGCATCATGGCTACAGGTCAGTAGACAAGGTTCATGCTTGCTTGCCGGTAGGGCTGCAGCTAGTAGTCGATTAATCGGTGACTAATTGATTAAAATGAATCCACAATTAATCTAATAATCGATAATCGGCAAAGAAATGAATCATTGTTATTGTCGACAGTTTTGTGCCGATATTCCCCCATTTATCCACACAATTCAAAAATTTACGAAAATATGAAACATTAAATAGGCATAGTTGATTAAAAAAACATATATATAAAGAAATCCATTAACAATGTTATCAATAACATGTAATGAGTTAGTGTCAGAGGAAGTAACTTAATCTTTGTATATATATTGGTGAAGAATAACCAAATTTGACTATTTCAAGTTGACAAGATTCTCGTAATTTTTGCTGGCTGTAAGAATTTGGGGTGTTCTTAGAGGAAACATTGTCCAACATTATCCATTATCCGATTAGTCGATTCATCGTTTCAATAATCGGCAACTAATCGACTGTTAAAATAATCGTAGTTGCAGCCCTACTTGCCCGTGATTTTTTATTTTACCGAAGGTGTGTATTGGCCTAAGGAATAATCCATGAAATAATTAATCACTTGGCACTGTTAACCCGAATTCCTAACAAATTTGTTGCAATGTTTAATTCTATAGAAAATGAACATAGATCCAGTGGCATAAATGATTAAACACATTTATCAGATGTAAAAATGAAGTACG
>OMKY01218739.1:0-10770 GCA_900302395.1 Bregmaceros cantori | reverse complement strand
GAAATCGCCCCCTAACCCCCATATAGGGCACTATATGGGGCGCACGCCATTTTGTAGGAGTGTCCGAATTCTCCATGTGCCCCATATAGGGAACTGAAAGTACCCCACGATGCACCACGAAATGTAGTGAGCATCGCGTGTACCCTAGACGGAGAAATATAACCCATAATGCATTGCGAGACGCATTACACTAATTAAAACGTAGAAGAAGACGACGCGCGCGCTCCAAAACAAAAACAATGGAGGACGGCGTCAGGACGCAGCAGCAACCGACGGCGGCAAATAATTATAAATGTGAGTACAATTGATTTTCTGTGATAAAGTATACATGTATTATTTAAAAAAAACGCGCGAATGCTACGGTTAATGCCGACAGGCAATGACGTCACTATGCGACAGCGGTGACATAAGTTAACAGTGCCGATTCTAGTGTCCGAAATCTCGTCGCTGAGATTGAGTGGACTACATAGTCAGTGCCCTATCTAGGGGCTAGGGATTAGGGAGCGATTTCGGACACAGCCAGTGTTAATGAAGTTATCAAATCACAGCGCAGAAGGTGTAACACCTGGTGTGGAGGCCCACGTCTCTTGAATACAACGCCCGTCTTAACAGGCGCTGATTGGACCACCCGAATTTCGGTGCGATGCGTTGTATGGACGATTCGTTGGTTCTGGCTTGCCAGTCCACCACTTTCTTGCATCAGCCTGTGCCTCTTGTAAACACGCTTTATCTCTGTCCCCCATCTGTGTCTCTCTGTCTCATCCCGGTAGCCACCCAACCGCATGATTCCAGGCTTCAAAGTAGCTCTAATGCAAACCATTTGTCCCGGGGTGCCCCCCGACCTCGCCAACACGCATACCTGACCAGACCTAAAACATACAACACTACACACACACACACACACACACACACACACACACACGGATGCATCCATACGCACCAATGGTGATGCATATTGGACATGAGTACTGAGTCTTAACCCGTTGTATTGTTGCGTAGAAAAGAGGCAAACAGCCCACGGGCATGTTATTGTCTTCTCCTACTTCAGTAGTTTGTCATAATGGTTAGCTGTCATTTCAAGTTGTGTGTTGGCATGCCTGGGTTGCGTTGGGTTATTGTTTTTTTTTTTATCCTGTGGTGTGCGCAGGGTTGAGAAGGTGTCAATTAGATTACTTGAAACATATAATCGAAGAACACAATAAGAAAAATGACAATGAAATTCACACCACCATCAGGATGTCAAGCAAAATAAACCTGTAGGGGGCTTGCCGTGGTAGAGCGGTTAGAGAGTGCATCCCCCAGACCATAGGTCGAGCAGCGCCGCAGGTTCCAATCCCCTGTCCGGCTTTTCTGCAACGTCTCCACCCCCCGACTCTTCATCCCTGTTTCTGATTCAATCCTGTCACTATCTCTCTCAATAAAGAATGAAAAACTGTGCTTGCGTCCGACAAACAACTTGAAAAAATAAATAACATAATAGAAGAACACACCACCATCAGGATGTCAACAAAGAAAATAAGCCTGTAATTAAACACACTCACTGGTGCTGGTAGCTTAACATACTCGAAAGGAGTAGGAGGAAGTAACTTATATTTCCTACTACCCCCTCGTAAAGCAATATCATATTTATAGCTATATCAGGTGATACCACCCATTACTTTCATCTTTTTCTGAACGTGTGAACGTTTGCACATTTCTTTATTAAATAGTTCAGTAAATAATTTCAATGTGTGAAAATAGTAGAAAAATAGTAGTGGAGTATTTTAGAATATTCTATTGATTGAGAGTGATGAGGATGAGATGCAGTGAAGTTAAAGAGCAATGTGATTTAAATAATTATTATAATACATTTGAATATGAATAGTAACTAATCAAGACTGTTGTCTGTTTAAGTTTGCTATATTTATTGCTATTACTGTGTTATAAGGTATGGTATGACGCAGCAGATTAGATGGAAAAAAAAACGGTGCCATACATGCACACACACACACACACACACACACACACACACACACACATTCACACACGCGTTCAGTAATGACTGGCGATGAACTGGGTCATTTGCTATATAGGTTAATGTCACCAGTTGAGCCATGTGACACTGATGGCACGTGGCCCATGTGTTTGCCTGTTCAGATCCAACTTTTCTAAAGAATACATGGGCTGTGTCCGAAATCGCTCCCTATCCCCCATATAGTGCACTATATGGGGCGCACACCATTTTGTAGAGGTGTCTGAATTCTCCATGTATCCTATATAGTGCACTGAAAGTATCCCACAATGCACGGCAAAAATTAGCGAGCATCGGATGTACCCTAGACGGAGCAATATAACCCATAATGCATTGAGAGACGTTTTGAAAATTATCTAAACTAAAAAAAATGTCATGGCGGGAGTAAATAGTGACCGACTGCGGTTAATAATTATAAATTAAGTACTTTTGACTTTTTCTGAAGATTTGGGAATTTTATAATTATATTTTTTATTATTATATTTTATAATAATTTGGACGCCGTTGGCTCTAGTGTCCGATATCTCGGCCGTTGCTGTAGAGTGCACTATCTGTGAGTGCACTATATGGGGGGTAGGGAGTAGGGGATAGGGAACGATTTCGGACACAGGCATTTAATTTAATGTTTGAACAGGAACAAGCTAGATATGACTTTTTTTATAATCTATATTGCATGCTTTCTTCACTCTCTGAAAAAGTAATTTATTTGGTTTCCGTGTTCCATACATGGAACTTATTGCTATTGCACATGGAATTAGGGCTGTGCAAAAAAAATGGATTCGAAATCGGATCATTTTGTTCAGAGGATTTTGGAAAAAGTGAAATCCCCCGAATCATGTTTGATAATGATTTTGCTGGTCTGTTTTCAAGTTATATGGGTGGATAAAATGTATATAACTTGATAACTGTATTAATCCTAAGGTTGAGGTGTCTCAAAAATTGACACTATTTGAAAAGTTTGAAATACGAAACTCCCCCTCAAATACAAATCAATTTTATTCTTTTAGCGAAATCGTACAGCTCTACATGGAATACAGATTTCTCATTTGTAAGATAACAGACCAAATATCTTATAATAGCTTGATTATTAAAAATATACTAAACAATGCGTATGTTAAAAGTTATCCTGGTAAAAATAAGGTGTAAAAAAATAAAAGTCTCAACACCGTGGTTGTAGCCGCTATGCATCGCTGAAAGATGTGTTTTTTTCCTTCTTCTTTCAGAGGGTGATGAGACCGGTATCATGGACGGCCTGTTGGAGGCGCTGCAGTCTGGCGCTGCATTCAGGAGGAAGAGGGGACCGCGGCAAGCAGGTACTCAGTGCTGTGTGGAAATGTGTGTGTGTGTTCCTCACCATCTCTCTTTCTCAGATATATATATGAGATTGGATGACAACACTCTTTTTGTGTGTGTTCAACTCAACAAAATCTTTATTCTGTATACACTTTCTATTCTCTCTTTCCACCTTTTATATAATTCCCCCACATCTTGTTTTTGAAGTATAGATTCACTGTGCTACTTCCGGTGTCTAAACGTCACTTCCGGTGTCATTTACTTGCCGTGCATCTGGCTTTATTTTAAACATGTCTATTCGGTGCAAACACACACCTACAGGGTTATTTACAATGGATGGCGGTAACTTTCGGTGTGCTCTTCCTTACCCAAATGCTTTTGTGCGGATCTGTGACCCACAAATTCATGATTTAATAATCAGTTATACTCGTTCCAATTTCACATTCCTTTTGGAAATACTAGAAGAGGCAGACAGCCTATTGGTCCAGAAGAACATGTGGCCACTCGGTGAGTAACTTTAAGTCAGATTTTGACTTTATTTCATCAATATTTATACAAAAAGGTTAACGAAGCAAGAGGAGTGATGTGTAACTGGTCACAGACCGACATCTAGTGGTCGGATTTTGAACTGACGTGTGTTTTGTGTGCTCAGACCTCGGTCCAGTACCAGCGTTGACATAGGCAACAATAACGCACTGGATGTGACCTTAAGAACGGCGGGACAAAATGACTCCCACCAGTGTTTCGCACGTAAACCCGTCTATAATTGTCTTTTGGAAAAAAAAGTGTAGCTTTCACCAATTCACAAGAGAGCAGGCATGTTGCACTGATAATAATGGGTGTTGTTGAACACTTTTACCCTTTTCAATTAAAAAAAGGAAAATTAAGAAATGTATTAATTTATATTGTCATTCATCATAATTATATATTTCGCATCTTCTAAAATATGGGGAGGAAAAAAAAATAGTTGTCTCGTGCTTATCGCAATCAGTCTTGCTCATAGTTATTATATCCCCGGAACGTGGAGCATAGGGGATGTAATGATTTTGCGTGTTAATGTGATAACTTTTGGATGGAATGTGATAACTTCGGATGGAAGTTTTTTTATTCGCGGAATTGCCACTCACATCATCATTTTTTTTACCATTTGCTACTAGTGCACTTTGAATATTGATATTTAATAGTGAATAAGTACAGGGCCTGTACTTATTCACTATGAAAGTACTACCTCCAGACACACGCCGTGTTTGTGTGTGTGTAAAGGAAGTGCGGTAGGAGGCGCAAATAGGTTTAGTTCCACCCGCAGCACGGGAGTGGAATTAAGTCCAGGGGAAAAAATAAAAGAAAATCGATACTCTTGCGGATGTATCGACACATTGAATGGTCAGCTGTTGTATCGATATATTGATACAAAATTGATATTTGAAGTACCCCTAATAACGGCACTAATTTGTGTTTGGAAGTCAAGCACAAATTATATATCGATTTCAGTTAAAACTCTGTTCTTTGTGCCACACAGAAGTTCACGTCATCACCTGTTTTCCATTGACTCGGCGTTAGCGGATCATGTCACTTCAGAGGAACACATGACCTCTCAGGATTTTTGATTGGCTGCGAGCCAGTCGGCGGGGTCGCGCATTTGGACAAGGGTCAATCCATTTAAGGCCCTGTAAACCTATCTGTCTGTCTCAGGCCGCCACGCTGGCTCTTTAAGTCTATCCCTCTCGTTGAGTTGTTGTTCATGTGATACAGTAGGTGTATGTGTGTGTAATGCGGATGCTGACGGACTTTTGTTCTTTCTTCCTGTGTCTGGGCCACTTCCCCTTCTCATAGACCACCTGTAGTTTACGCTTTTTTTTTTCCAGTTCGAGATGTAGATCATTTTATTACCAACAGCTGGTTGCACACAATCGTGGGATTTAACTTTGGATACACTACGCTCTGGTACTTGACAATAATAATTGAAGCTATAGACTGGCTTACATGCGAAACACTGGTGGGAGTCGTTTTGTCCGTTCTGCAGGTCACTTCCGTTGCCTTATTATTGCCTATGTCAACTCTGATACTGGAGTTGTACTCTACCGAGGACCGAGCACACAAAACGCACGCCAGTTCAAAATCCGACCACTAGAGGTCGTTCTGTGACCAGTTACACATCACACCACCCCCTCCGTTCATAATTTTGTATAAATATTGATGAAATACAGTCAAAATCCGACTTAAAGTTACGCACCAAGTGGTCACATGTTCCTCTGGACCAATAGGCTGGCTGCTTCTACTAGTTATTTCAAAAGGAATTAAAAAATGGAACGGGTTGCACTGATTATTAAATCATGCGTTTGTGGGTCACAGATCCGCAAGGGAGCATTTGGGTGTGGAATAGTTCACCGCAAGTTACCACCATACTTTTTAAATAACATAGGTGTGTGTTCCCACCGAATAGACATGTTGAAAAATAGCCAAAAGCACGGCAAACGAAATGACACCGGACGTGACGTTCAGAGTACAAATTTAACCAGAAATACCCCTTGAACTCGTCTATATGGATAATCTCTAATTACAACGGTTTACAACGCAAACATGCAGATCTCTAATTTTCTGGAGAAATTGTTTACAACTTTTTTTCATTCTAAATATAAAAATGACTTTTCGGCAATAATAACAAGTGATTGGCACTGATAGGGTTAATAAATAATGCAATAAATAACTTTTTTCTGCTCTTTTTCTGCTCTCTATTGAGCTGTTCATATGAGAACTCCCGTGAGCCTGGCGTAAACCATGCACCGTGAGAGGTGAAGGGAAAACCGCGTAAAGGTCTGGAAGATAGGGTTCGTATTAAGGAGTTGTTTACCGTTTCAGTCGTCCGTTCTCCATCTTTTTTTTTTACCGAGGAATTGAGTCTTGCTTGATTAACGGCGAGCCTCCGGCAATCCTCAGCCCGTCCGACAACGATGCACTCCGTCCCGCTAAGCTAATGCAAGCGACAAAAATAATGTTTCTGGGGGCGATCGCACGCACACATGACAAAGCTTGAGAGTTTGGGAGTAAGTGGACCTTATGAATGTGAGTAAATGATCGTCGTACAAATCGTCATTTTCAATGATGTGTAGGTAGGAAGTGTCGCTGGTACTTTTTTTATTTTTTTTTACTTTATTCACACCCACACACACACACAATGCCTGTGTCCGATATCGCTCCCTATCCCCTATATAGTGCACTATATGGGGCGCATGCCATTTTTTTAGGGGTGTCCGAATTCTCCATGTTCCCTAGTGCACTGAAAGTATCCCACAATGCACCGCAAAAAGTAGTGAGCATCGGAAGTACCCTAGACGGAGCAATATAACCCATAATGCATTGCGAGACGTCTTAAAAATAACCTAAACTTCACAAAAATGGCGCGGCGGGAGTAAATAGCGACCGACCACGGCAAATTGTGCTTTTGCTTTTGACTTTTTGTGATGATTTTTGAATGTTATAATTATATTTTTTTATAATTATATTTTATAATCATTTTCAACGGCGCCGACTCTAGTGTCCGAAATCTTGGCCGTTGCTGTTGAATGCACTTTAAGTGAGTGCACTATTTGGGGGGTAGGGAGTAGAGGATAGGGACACAGCCACTGCCTGTGTCCGGAATCGTTCCCTATCCCCTATATAGTGCACGCCATTTTTTAGGGGTGTCCGAATACCACATGTACCCTATATAATGCACTCAATGTATTCCACAATGCACAATGCACCCTACACCAAGCCATAAAACCCACAATGCTTGTTTTAACACTTTGAACTTCTCGTAATGATTGTTGAATTTTATAACGTTATAATATTTTTTTGTCCGCCCCAACTCTCGCGGTCGTTGCTGTTGAGTGCACAATATAGGGAGTAGGGGGTAGGGAGCCATTTCGCACATAGGTAAAAAACAAAATGGACGCCTACTTGTACGCACCTATTAATCCCCAGTATTTCAACCTAAACACAGTGCAGTGTCTTCCAAATTCTTGATAGCTAGATGAAAGAAGCAAAAAGAGTTGTTTTTTTGGCTTGGTCGTCAATTGAAAAAGAATTTGCTTTATTTATTTTTTTCTTTCATTTATTTTTTGTTTAACGCTCGGCAATAGGACGCAGTCCAGTAGGGGACTTTTATTAATTTATTCCTTATTAATGTATTGCATTCTGTAACACCCATGTTACATTGTATTACGGTTATTATTATTATTATTATCTCTGTGTTAAAAGTTTGCACTTTTGTCCAATGTGTGACGACTGGGCCTGTGTGCACTCATTGTATTGTACAAAATTGTTTGATTTATTTAATAATTTATTCCGTCATGGATTTAATAATTTACATTACAACGGTTCATACGTGCAAATGGGGAAACGTTTGGGTTGGTGAGTGACGTGTACGATTTTCTGATCAAGCTGTGAATCGGATCTTTTTAACATTCACGTTTATTCAGACTGATTTGAAACTCAACACTTTTTGGTCTTTGGATTTCATGTTTTGTTTTTGGCGTTTAAGTTTGAATATTTTGTGTTCATGTGGATCATTTATTTCTGTTTCAGTTAAATCTTTGCTACATTTAGATCCTCTTATTATTGACTATCTGAACAATTCCCGAACATTTCAACCACAGAACTGAGACATTGAAACTTATGGTATTATCTGCAGCAGTGTTTTCAAAATCTTTCAATTGCAATCTATAGGAAAACTTTTTGTTCCATTCGAATGAAGATCTTAACGCTTGGGTACTAATAGGACTCAACGAATCCTCGTACCAAGGGATGCAAAATGATCACAATGCGTGGAATCTTTTGGCGCAAGTGCTGTTTTTCCATTCTTTATTGAGCGCGATAGTGACAGGATTCAATCGTAAATGAAGAAGAAGAGTCGTGGGGGGGGGGTTGACATTGCAGACAGACACATTGAAGATCAGTCACAACGAGAAATCCTAATTACGACTCAAACCTTTGGACCTAGGGTGGAGTTGGTGGGGCAGGGACCTATTTTAACTCTTCTGTTTTGCTCTTGGCTTCCAATACTCGCTATTGATTTATTTTGTCTCAACATTTTTGCCGTATGTGAGACTGTTGAATATGTATGCACTATTTAAATTATTAATAGACTTCCTTGACGGGTGAATGCCGAGATGAAAAGTCCGCTGTGTCGGTTCTGATGCTCGTTGTGTTTAATGTAAATTCTCTTCTGTGCCCCGTACGCGACCCGATGGAGAGTTACCATTACCCTTGGAAGAATGTGTGGCAGTTAGGACCTCGTTTCAGAACCTGTTATTTGTCTCTGTGTTGTTTTAAGGAAAAAATGATTGTGTCCATTTCCTGGTGGTGTCTGTAGTATTAGATCTGATCATTTCAAATGTTTTCTTTCCTATTAACTATGTTCATACTGTCTGACATGATTGCATAAAATTATATTTCTTTCTTATTCAAGACAGATAAAGGTTTTTAAATACGTCGACAGTTTCGACTGCAGTGCTGCAAACTTCTTCATGGAGTTGGCGGCCTGTTGTCATGGTGACGACATAACTATATCACTTCCTTGTGGGCGTGGTCCGGCCGATGTTCCCGCCCGACTCCGCAGAGCAGAGGGATCGTACACTCTCTCTCTCGTCTGGGATTCGATCCTGCAACGGCCCCCCCACACGGGGTGGGCGGAGTCGGGCTGGTGGGAACGTCGGCCCGGAACACGCCCACAAGGAAGTGGTATAGCTACGGCGTCACCATGACAACGGGACGCCAACTCCATGAAGAAGGCTGCAGCACCGCAGTCGAAACTGTCGAGGTATTGAAAAACCTTTATCTGTCTTGAATAAGAAACAAATATACTTTAATGTTTTCTTTCCTAATGAGTTTTATTTCATGACCAGGGTTGGGAAGGTGCTACATTTGGACTAATTTTTGGAGAGAAAAAAAAAAAGTTAATCAAATAATTTCTAACAATGGATCTTCTATCAACTCGTACTATAGCCTGAAACCGCATTGAATGTAATACATTCAAAAACCTGTGGAACAGATGAATTCATTTGTTGAAATTAGTTGATTAAATCTTATTTTAAAGTAATCTTAAAATCAATCCCAGATTTGATTACTGTTGGGTTACTTAAAATAATCATTAAATCACACTGCAAATAATTTAATTTAAATGTATTCAATCCAGGGTGATTCCAGACTACATTATGGGTTAAACAGCTACACAAATGATTATGCAAAGTAATTTGTTACCTGCACCGGGGCGTAGCCGCGAAGCAGTTTATGTTTTTAGCCGCGTTGGTTTGTCCCTCGATTACTGAAAAAGTTGTGCATGGATCTGGATGAAATTTTGCAGCGTTGTTGGAAATGACCAAAAAATAAATTATTTTGGTTCATTTCTGTAGCCTATAAGTAACAATCATACTTTATCACCAACTTACCGATAGATTGCTGTGCGTTCACGTTCTCTAGACTTCCGGCTCCAGGAGCCGCTGGGATATGAAGATGTCTAGTTAGACATGATATTATTTAAGCTATTTCTTAATATAAGTAACCTCTTCCCAACCTTGTTGGTGACAGTATTCACTGAAAAAAAGATGATCCGAGCGAATGTTTTTCTCTTGTTGCATTTGAAGGTATGGAACGGTACTTGATGTCTGCCCGACATGAATCTGGGCATCTCAGGTTTTCTGGAATTCAACCTGTGTTTCGGTTCGACCATTCTAAGGTGTTGGCTTGGTTTACAGGCTCCTCTGAACCTGTATTGACGAGTTCGGGGGGGAACTTCCAGTTAAATTTGTACTCGGAACGTAACTTCCGGTGCCATTTAGTTTGCCATGTTTTCAGCTATTTTTCAACATGTCTACTTAGTGGAAACGCACATCTAACGTGTAATTTGAAACGGGCGGTGGTAACTTGCGGTGTGCTATTCCACACCCAAATGCTCCCATGCGGATCTGTGACCCATGAATGCATGATTCAATAATCGGTGCAACCAGTTCAATTTTCTCATTCTTTCTAGTAGAAGCAGCCAGCCTATTGGTCCAGAAGAACCACCACTCGGCGATTAACTTAAAGTCGGATTTAAACTGTATTTCATTAATGTTTATGTAAAATGGTGAACGAAGCGAGTAGGGTGATGTGTAACTGGTCACAGACTAGTGGTCGGATTTTGAACTCGGTCCAGTACCAGAGTTGACACAGGCAACAATAAGGCACCGGAAGTTACCAACAGAACGGTGGGACAAAATGACTCTTCCCAGTGTTTTGCGCGTAAACCCGTCTATTGTATTGCACTAAAGCTCATTGTAATCCGTACACATTCTGTTCTGACCATTTTGTCAATAAAGCTTGAAACTTTACTTGAATGGAACGAGGAACCGGGACATCTCAGGGCTAGGATTGAACTATGCTTTGCTATGACCTTGCTCGGGTTCGGGCTGAAGGAACGCTTGAAACTTTTGTTGTATTGCACTAAA
>OMKY01218734.1:0-18485 GCA_900302395.1 Bregmaceros cantori | reverse complement strand
ATTAGGGTTCTCTTTTCAGGATTCTTCAGCAGTCAGTACAGTGCAGCAAAGTTGGCAAAGACTGGTGGATCACAGACTAGCTCCCACGGGAGAGCAGGCATGGGAGAGCATTCGTTAGCCTCAAGAACCTTGGACCAACACCGACCCAGTCTGAGCTAGATAATCTCATGGGACTTTTTAGCATACAGCGAAAAAGAGGCTCAACCATTTTTTTGTCTTTCTTTCGCGTTTTATTTTTTCCATTTTATTGACAAGGTTTGTTTTGAAGGTGGGACAAGACGGATTGAGGGAAGACAATGCAGAAAGATCGACGAGGGGAGGAGAAGTTGTGATGCTGCTCATGCCTGTGAACTAAGTCCTAGGCGCCATACGTGTGCTGGGTCCAGGTGTCTTAATGACTGAGCCAGCACAGTCCCAACACTTTTTAGCATATGTACCTGTCCATTTGATCAATCAGTCTTCCATATTACTGTCAACTCCTGTCTCACGCAGAGGTGTCCAGCCAGCAAGTTTAGACATGCTATCCTGTTCGTACACATTGTTTGTACCATGTGGATTTTGGCAAATTCAGTAATGAATCTGTAGTAAACCTCTCAAAACTTCACCTGTTCCTAGATAACGTTCAGCGCTGCTGCTAGGGGTCTAAGGTCAAATCTCAATATCCTCTTTCCTCCAGTCCTCAGTTAAAGGAGTTCTGTTAATCAATCAAAACTAATTAACATCAACAACAAATAATGAATACGGCAATAGTTAGTTCTTCAACTAGGCCGAGATTGAGATTGATTGAAAATCTCAATCTCCTCTTTTCTCCAGTCCTCCGTTAAAGGAGTTCTGTTAACCATTTGTAATAGTCAGTGGGAAGAGACATGGAAGATTCTATAACTAAGCTAGTAGTTTATAGAGTGGACGTGAAACCTGATCTTTAGGGGGCATAAGAGCCAAACCCCACGACATATGCAGCCGCCCTTCAATCAACCTAACACAGGCAGAGCAATGTGGGAAGAATCTGTTGGGGTAGCGCCTAGACCCTGGCGAGCATGTATACCACCTGACTAGTATAGAATTCGTTTTTTGTGGGTCTGAAAATATGTCGCCTTGTATTTTGGTCATCAGTTCGGTCCTGCTAGATTACAACATTTTTCCCATACCTAGTAAAACCAACGTTTGCATGAGCCGTAAATGATGTGTTTATGTAAGATTCCAGTGTTTGACTGAAACACTGTCAATTGATGCTATTGTTGAGGTAGGTGGTAATGAGGAAAACGGAAAGAGAACCGACCATCACAATCACCAAGTGACCAACAGGGGGAGCTGTGTGCACATAGCCTAGGTACTCCATTGACTAGCGTGGAGGTTCATGATTAAGTCCATCACTATGTTGTTATCCCAAAGTAAAGATGTAGCTATATAAGTTAAACTGATATAGTATAAAATCAACCGAATGTGATGTGAAGCTGCTATCACTGCGTCGCTATTGCGGCTGGGCCCCTTTAGCTTGAAACCGTTGAAACCGATGCATTCAATGATCGATTATTACTCGGGACATGACCGCCCACCAGCGGCCATTTACACTATGTGAATACACATTAAAGTCCCAAGGGCGCAGATCGCGTAGCTCTTATGTGTCGATCATGAACGAGCAGGTTCATAGTGTAGTGAACGGATGGAGGGACGGATTTCCCACAATGTTGGACGCAAGAACGCGAGACAGTCCTATTTAAAGAGACTACTGTTCTGTCCCCACAAGTCGTCAGGAGAGCTTACTATTCAAAGCAAATTATTATCGTTCAAGATTAGGTTTAGAAATGTTTCTGTGGTCTGACCTGACTGTTCCAGTGTGACATCACAATGAGAGAACAAGCTGCAGCGAGGGCACAGATCCTGTATCTTGCTGTCCCTTCATTTCACACAAAGGCTTCAGCGGGAAGCCACATGGTTAGCTTACTAGACATGATGTTTCAGCGTTCCTGTTCTTTCTAATGCTGGTTTTGGCATCGTTGGTAAGAATGTATTTTATTCATGTTTAGACTTGTATGTTTTCATTGTTCATTGATTTGTATGGATTATGTTTATTTTATGTGTATGTTTTAATTGTACATTATGTCTGTATTTCAGTGTTTCACTACTCAACATCATTAAGCCTGTGGATAGCGTCAATGGTCTTCAGAGTCCTTGGTGTCTGAGAAGTGTCATCTATCTGCATGATGAAGCACTGTCTAGGGCAGAGCAACTACTACTGCTACTAGTACTAGTACTACTTCTAGCTAGAGATGGGTTTTACACTGAAATAGTTAAAATGTAAATCATGTGTAATGGGTAAGTTAGAATACTGTAATGATGAGGTGCCCCCACGTGGAGGGGCAGGCATGAGTACTCGGGGGAAGTACGTCTTGATGCGGTCAACAAGAGGCCAAGCTTGGCTACTTGCCAAGCGCCATCCCTATCGTATATGTACAGCGCTGTCAGCGACACCTCAGTCACTAAGCGGTTCGTACCCAGTATGCCCCGCGGCACCCAGCCACGACGGCTGGGTGCTGGACATTCACTACCCTTCCCCCCCGTACCCCACAAGGCCTCCGTCCTCAGGAGCTCCACACCACGTGTCCCCCACCATCTGACCAAGCGGCGCGACCCCCCACTCCTGACACCAATGTAATGATGGAGCGCCCCCACATGGATGGATGCGGTCAACAAGAGGCCAAGCTTGGCTACTTGCCAAGCATCATTCATATACGTATATATGTACAGCGCTGTCAGCGACACCTCAGTCACTAATGGCAGCATGCACTCACACTCACTACAACACGGTTAGTTACCAGTCATTACCTACAGCAGAGTATAAAATACCAGTTGTTTGCCTACAGTAATTGGCTCTCAGCCTATTAGTCGGTTCAATCACTGCATTTCCAAATTTGAAGATGACCGTTTCATATATATCTTTTCTGCAATGCCCCCCCCTCCAACTCGTCATCCCAGTTTCCGATTTAATCCTGTCACTATCTATATCAATAGAGAATGAAAAATGGTACTTGCGCCCCCCCAAAAAAACATTTTAAAAAAGTAGGCAAGCAAGAGGGTTTCTTCTCCATCTTTTGTTGTCTAATGGCGATCGTCTCTTGTCTTGTTATCCACCAAAGTGATAGACAGAGAGATCGAACAGGGCCGCCATTGTGATGTCAGAGTCAACATTCTGGGCTGTACAATGAATATCGCATGATGTCACGCATAACAGAAACAATATTATCATATCAGCAATGACTGATGGACATGTTCAACACAACACACTACAAGTTACAAAGGTTTTAGTAATGTGTTTCAACGGTGCTGGACTGCTGAATTCACTGAATCGTTCACGAAAAACACAGCAGCGCCCTGCGCCTTTGGGGTCATATTAGCAGCTTGATAATGCGCAGAGCTGGTTGCTCCCCACCGTAATAACATAGGCACGAACGACATCGACCAAGAAGCCGATAGCTCCACTCCCATCCTATAACCTCCTACCGTAAGCTTCGCACGTCGCAGACTACATAGCGTCAAAGCACGTGGTGACCGGGAAACATCTGCTTTATTGTCTCGTACCGTTATTAAACACAAAGATTGATGACTCTATGTTTTTAAGTCGGTGTAGCTCGTTGTTTATCGTTGTCACAACACGCGTTTTATTTACATCGCAGTGGAAACGACGACACCGTGGTAATGCCATCAGACGTGGATTATCTGCTTTAGCCTATAACAGCGGAATATGGAATCAGTAAAGACGCTTTGGTCGTCAATCCGCCGCTTTGATCGTCAATCCGCCGCTGGTGTTCCGAATATAATTGACGACCCACACTGAACGTTGTCTCGGTTCTTCAACGTCCCTTTGACGTCATTGCGGGCCAGACACCCTCGGCGTCGGTTTCCAACATGTTCGCTGTTACTTCTTACACCGTAGGCTACAAATGAAATGACCTCTCCAACCGTCGTACCAGAAATGTTTACCATCTTAGATACTTACTTTGTAATTGTCATTCATGTTATTGCTTTTAATTTTTTAAAAAGTGTATTAATTATATTAACATTGCGTCTACATAAATGACAATCATTTAATAAATCTGTGCTGGGTGAGAACATCACCATCGAGCTTCATGACTTCCAACCAATCACAGTTCCCCGTGAGTCAATTCTGGAAGAGGAGTTTCTTCCATGCTAATAGGGTGGATTGCCCTAATGTGGACCCTAATGTTGAACAGTGAAATGTAGTGTTGAACAGTTGAACTTAATGTTAGACACATTACCATCCTTTGCTGACACCGTAGTTTCACTGACACAAATTAGTTTAGGGAGGAGCCAGAGACAATGGAGCTTAGGTGTCCCACATTAGGCAGTGGCCCACTCTAGGGCAATCCACCCGACTAAAATGTGAGTGTGCATAGAATGGAGGTGATGAGACATCAAGACGTTTCCAGAACGCAGTTATTTTTTCCGGCGTCAGCGCCGTTTTTCCATCTTTATTGGATAGGATTAGTCGGAAACTGGGTTGCAGAGATGGGGGGGTAGACGTTGCAGACAAGTCGACGAGCGGAGTCGAACTCGCGACACTGCGGGCGCTGCGGTAGACAGCGGCACTAACATTAATGGGGTCGCGTTAGGTGCGGTGTCCATAACCACTTGGCCAACGCGGACCCGATAACCAATTTTAAAGGAAAATGAACTAATCAATACATTATCTGTGAAAATGATGAATTGATTATCAAAGTAATTGTTACATGATACAAAATAATATAACCTGCAGCCCTACAATAATGACCTCATTAATGATCTCATTTGGGGTGTGTTTCTTCTACAGGACAGCAGGTGTGTGTTGTGGGGAGAGCTGCTCCACCGTCATGCCGCTGTTCTTCAAGAAGAGGAGACCCAGTGATGAATCTAAGAAGAGGCTGGAATATCAGCTATGTCTGGTAAGGTGTTTGTGTGTGATCGCTGTGTTGTTGGAGGTGTAACAAAAAATGTGATATTAGAAAAAAAAACATTCAAAAAAGCACTCTTTGAGTGCTCGAAAGATTTCTACGGTCTCACAAAAACATGCAAATTTAGAAAGACAAAAAGGCAAACATTTTCTAAATATAATTTCCCATAGAAAGCAGAGCTGCTATGTTTAGATATACTTGATATGCACAATATTTGGATTCAAACATCAGTGCAAATGTCTTCATGTGATAATGTTTAATACTCAAAGGGCTAAAAAGCATGATTGTATACATCAACTCTACTTGTAGTTAGTATATAGCTTGTGCTGACCAAATGTCAGAAGTAAAATTCCATGTCTTTGTTTTTAAAGCCACAACCCCTAAACTATGAAATTCCCTCCCTCACGATGAGGTTTGCAATCTCAATTGACGTTTTTAAAAAGTCATTCAAGACATTGTCTTAAAGAAGAGTTGTTGTTTTTTGTTTCAGTCCAAGGAGGCCGGAGCAGACGACATCTTGGACATCTCAGCTTGTGAGCTGCATGAGGTGAAAACACACACACAGGAATGGCAAAATTACCCAGATTGGTTACTTGAGTATAAGTAAAATACATCTGTAACAAAAACGACTCGGGTAACAGTACAAAGTACTGAACCAAATATCTACTCCAGTAAAACTAAAAAGGGAGTATACACCCTCCATTCATCCTGGACTCTGCCCTACATTTTGCCTCTGCACCATGGGCACCGGAGCCTTCAGCTGCTCTGCGCCCCCCCCCCCCAAACATTGACCGTCAGAGTCCATGAACCCACCTCAAAACAGTGTAACTGATGTTTTTCTTATTCTTTTATTTTTCCATTTTGATGTTGTGTCTTTCATCCTTGTAAGGCGACCCCCAAATAAATTATTATTATTATTATTATTATTATTATTATTACCACATCTGCTCTCTCAGGTCAGTCAGCTGATGAGTGACAACACCTGTTCACTGAAACCAAGCTGGAATTCTTTCACTTATACTTTATATAAGTCACGCACACACACACACACACACACACACACACACACACACACACACACACACTTAATAAACGCTAATTCATGTAGACTAATTGGATTTGTGGCTACGGCGGGGAATTGATCAATACTGGGGACCTACAGAACATGAGGAGCGTCTGGTTTTTATTATGTTCGAAATGGCTCATGGTTTGGAACTCTAAAGTTCATGCACAAAAATTGGCATAGGAAGGTTCATTCACAGAAGCACAGGTGTTGGTGTTTTTTTTTCCCTGAGTACACTGGTTGTGTCAAAAACAGATGGGTTGTTTTTTTTTTCTTCCTGAGTTCACTGGTTGCGTCAAGAATGAAGGTTGGTATGTCGGGGCCCCTCTCCGAAACTCAGAGGTATTGGTTCCGACAGTCGTCAGCCCGTTGCAAATACCCTCGGGTATCAACAGCCTTGGCGGAGGCGGATATTGAGACACTGGGCCTTTGCATTCAGTGAGGCTGGTCTCTTTATCTCTTTCGGGCTCTTGTCGAGAAGACTCAAGATGCTTGGTCGCATTTGCTGGATGTCCCGGGGACAATCTTAAACACAACACACACGCACAAAGCCCCTAATCACTATAATCTGTCATGCAGGTTCCATCCTCTGCCTTTTCCATCTGCAAAGTTCTTCAGAAGAAGGTATGTATGTGCCCACACACTAACACTAACACAGTTTAGCTTGTTGATGCTACAGGGATGGAAAATAAGTTTAAGACATTATTTCATTATCATTATTTTTATTGGTCGATCATTGATTATTAGCTACTTGATATAGCTAATATTGTGTGTTGCCATGCAGAGCAGGCCTGGCAGAGATTTACGCTCTCCGAGTGCCTATAGTTAGACACGAAAGTAACCTAAACTTTGAAGTCAAGTGAAGGTAATGAATGGGATCTACTATGTAAATTGCGTGCTAGCCAAAGTGCTTTGTGCCATAATTAATTATGTATTGCCCAAAGTGATGCTAAATTACCCATGATATTAATTTGCACGTTGCCCGCATGGATCAGATGCCACGTTTTTAAACTGTTCCCTGACCTTTTCCAGGTTCTCATTCTACACAGTAATGAACTGCGCACCCTGCTGCCTAAAGGATGTGACGTTGGCACGCTGATCGCCCTGAAGGTAAGCAGTTGATGACGCTATGGACATTATTGGACTGATATTGACAGTGTTAGTGTGAAGGGGGGTGGGGGGGTGAGAGAGCGGGGACGAGCGGACGTGCAGTATATGACCGTGAGGGGAAGCGGTATCATGGCGCTGCGCACGCGTGTGTGTGATCTAAGCCACAGCACACGCCGTGCCTTGAGATCACAAGACTTTGTATGAGGCTGGTCTTACCCGCTGCGCCACAAGGCTAGCCCCGGGATCAGTAAAGTTTTCTGATTCTGAAATTATGATTGGGGGCCGGATTACCAATCAGAGCATCAGAACACCCCTAGTAATAATCTGCCTAACTGTTAAATACGTGCTGTGCATCATCCTATACAGCTATAGGTATAGTCTAACGGGTAGAGAAGCTAAGGGCCTTATCAGGGCTGATACAGAGTTATTTTCAACCTGTCAGTGTCTATGACACACACTCTCAGCACTGGAATCTCTGCAGCCACTGTGTCCACTAACTTGGCGCACTGCTTGGAACACATCTCTGAAAATCAATGCTGCCCAAGCCGGGTTATTAGATTACACTGCGGACCAAAAACACTTAGCATCAGTGAGTGGTGCTGGGGTGGGGCACATTGTCCTGGTATGTCATTTGTTTTCCTTTTTTTTGCTGGTGTTATTTCTAAGCCACTCTTGAATCTTCTATGCATAGCTTGATTGTGGACTTACAAAATGTTAATTCTCTGGTGGGATGTCGGAGAGGGGGTAAAAAAACAATATGGTGTTGAGTTAGGAGTTGCTTCATTATTTGGAAAGCAAATGATCTCTCTTGCTCTCCCTCCGTATCTGAGAGAAAGAGATGTGCTGCATTCAGTGCTTCAGGATTGCATTTTTTTTTCTTGACTGTCGTAGGTTCTGGACCTGCATGAGAACAAACTTGGTTCGCTTCCAGATGACATTGGAAAGCTTCGGTCCCTGCAGGTAACTATGGATGCAGTGTTTCTGAAAAATGTGATTTAAGAATAGACTTGCAACAGCCAAAAGAAGGAATCGGCAGCTATCCAAATTAATTGATCTCCTTTGTAAGGGGGAAAAAACTAAAAAAAGAACACACACATTTTCTAAGTGCCCTTTAACAGCTTAACAGTGACAAACATTTTCATGCAATTTGCTTTTGTTTGAAGTTCCATTGAATATTCAGTCCAAATGATTTCTAAACATAGCAGTGTATATTATGAAGAAGTTGTCCTCTAATTTCTTGGAACTCTTAATCGCTTATCCCATCCCTAGAAGAGAGTGCAATGCACGGTTTTGAACAATACTTGTTTCTTTTTCTTAATTCTGTTTTCTTAATCCAGGTTCTGAATGTAGAGAAGAACCATTTGAAGGCTTTGCCAGACTCCATCGGCAACCTGAAGTTGCTCCAGACTCTCAATGTTAAAGGTAATTAACAACAACAAAGACAACAGCGATAATAATAATAATAATATTATTATTATTATTGTTGTTGTTGTTGTTGTTGTTGTTGTTGTTGTTGTTGTTGTTGTTGTTGTTGTTATACTGGGGTCAACCAGCAAGTTAAAATATGTCACCTTCATGGCCAGCACACCCTTGTGGCACCTTGATGCAACACACAATTTGGCAACTCTATCTTGTGCAGTATCACTGCATAATAGGGCTGCAACTAATGATCATTTTAATAGTCATATTTTGTGGTTATTAATCAACGAATCTGTTGATAATCTTGTCACCTTGACATATGGCAAATTATGTTTCAACATATAGATATGTAGGTAGATTGATAGATTGAGCATGCTACATTTGAGTTTCAATATCTTTAATATTCAAATCGATTAGTCAACAACTTGTCAACAAATCGTTGCACCCACAATAACCACTGAAAAGTTGTCTTGTACCAAACTACACGCTAGATGGTTTATCGAAGATAAAAACTGTGTTTTTGACAGGCAATCGTCTGAAGGTCCTTCCAGAATCTGTGGGGTCAATGAGCAGCCTGCGTACCCTGGATCTCAGTGACAACGAGATCAACCAGCTCCCTAAGACCCTGGCTCACGTTCGAACTTTAGAGGTGTGAGACCAACTCACTAAAACCCTGGCCTACATTCGAACTTCAGAGGTGCTCTGGCCAATCGAATCAATTTATAGATTTGCAAGATTTTCCTGAGATAGAAGAGAGGAGTCGTTTTAGGCAGTACAAGAATTTTGTCTCCCTCTGACTTTTGGTGTGGATCAGATCTGATCCTGAGTCTTGGTTGTAATTATGAAAAGGTAGTTTTTCTGGAAAGCTTGGATGGAACACTAGAGCACTCCTTGGAATTCCCTCTACTGTGTTGGGAGTTTTAAATGTGCACCTTTGCAACAAGAGTGAAATCTGCAAAGAATGCAAAAATTGTGATTTAGTACTGGGCTTCCACTCTTGACAGATTTTCTATCGAAAACGCTGAAGATTTGCCGATGATAGATTATTTGACATTTCTGAATGCCTAGATTTGGTTCATCCATGAAAGTGCACCAAGAATAACTGTAAGAATTTTCAATTCGTCTAGCATAAAATATCTTCTTTCAGCCACAACATAACACTTCTATAAAACACATTGCGTAACAAGGCATCCATTGGAGGACAATTCAGATCAAAAATGGTGGCCGTCACATGATCCATACACAGACAGACCTTCCAACACGAGGTGGTTATGGTTAAAGTGCTATAATTGGTCAGATGAGGGGAGACCAAAGTAATAATAGGCTTGAGGAGGTATAGTGAGCATCCTCCTCCTGCTGCTTTATAGCCACGCCTCTACTGATCATCACTGGGGAAATCCAGCACACAAGTGAAAGTTAGGGGGCACCAAACATAACGAAAATGAGAGGAACTAATCCCACCAAGGTGTTAGCATACACTTTTATTAGCCTGGTGAGCCAGAATCAACGCATCGTCCACGCATCGCACATCGCTACACGTTGCATTGGGTCTGTGAAAATCAGGCAGACTAATCCCGTATATAATCGGAACGTGGGCGGAGTTTGGTATAGACGATGCGAGACGTGGACGGAGTTTGGTTATCATGCCTCCACGCCGTTTGTCCCACCTCCTCCGCCGTGACGTATGTGGATAACCCGAATGATTGACAGTTTTGACACTTTTTTGACACGTTTTTCGACCCTGGTTTTCCCAGACCCAATGCAGCGTCTAGCGATGTGCGATGCGTGGACGATGCGTTGGTTCTGGCTTGCCAGGCTAGATTTTTACATGTCATATTTCTGTCTATGTTACTAAGTTGCTGTATTTTTCCAAGCCCATGACAAATGTTGTATAAGCAAATTCATACCAGTATAATATTTATACATTTAGACTTGTACTTTTATACCGCCCCGCCCTAAATAACCCAGCAAAGTTGCTTTTGTTTGTGTGTGTGACAGAGTTTGACTCTCGATGCAGCCAGCATGTTGTTCCCCGAGGTTTCTGTGTGTACCGAAGGAACAGAGGCCATTCAACGCTTCCTATGTTCAGGTGAGATGCTGCCTGTATTTGTGCAAATAGTCCATTTACACTTGCAAATAGACACAGTCAAATGTCAAGGGTTGTAAAATTAGCCACCATGGTTGCAAACCAATGGGGATGTGACATTCAACTTCTTCAGGGCCAAGGGTGTTTCATGGCAATACATTTGTATGGATGTTTAAAGGTCTAGCATATTCTATGAAATGAAATAAACTATTTTGTCAGCACAGTGGTGTAGGTCTCAAAGCTTTCTTTAGTTAACATTTACCAGAGATGTGACCAAGTCCCTCTTTGAAGTCTCAAGTCCTTATTGGGCAAGTCAAGTCCCAAGTCAACTCCAAATCAAGTCATCATTAACATGCTGTAATTTTAGCTCCAGAATCTGATTTTAATAAAGTAGCAAAAAAATCAAACGATGCTATTATAAAAGCAAAACTGTTGCTTGCTTTTGACTTTATTAAATTCAGAGTATGGAGCTAAAAAGACAGCATGTTAATGAGGACTTGACTTGGAGTTGACTTGGGACTTGACTTGCCCAAGAAGGACTTGAGACTTGAGACTTGAAAGAGGGACTTGGTCACATCTCTGACATTTACTGCCGGGGTCTGAGTGGGTTTACTCCAGGCCAAAAACATTTATGGACAGGTGTGGAAACTCGTGCTAACGCACTTGTTTGTCTAAACAAATGCATAATGTCCATAACAAATAAACAATATCAACAAACATCCACAGCTTTTATAGAGGAATTTTGAAAATTATGTAATGCCTTTGGCACTGAATGTGCTATAATCAACCAATCAATTTACTAAATTGCCTACTTGGATACTAACATTGTAATGTCTATATGTCATGTACACATAAGTAACCGTACTTAAATTGCAAAAAAAAAACCTGACAAATATTTTTTAGCCAGGTTTTTTTTTGTTCTCAGTGTTTTCCTTGATTTTAAAAGAGAAAAATGTTTTGAACTGCTTAAATGACTTCAGAATATTTTCGGATTGATCGACATGCTGCATTAAGGATTACTGCTATCATTGTGCTAAACAATATGGCCGACACTATGTTGTCTTATTCCATGACATTGGCTGTGTCTACGTTGATCCAGAGTTGGGGATGGACTACTGCCCTCCGTCTCAATACCTGCTGCCAGTGCTGGAGCACGACTTTGGTGATTCAAAAGAAGACGTCATCGACGGCACAGAACAAGCCTACCAGGTATTATTTAGCTCTGTGTCTCACAGTCTCGCAGTCACTGCGATAGTTTATTAATCTAGATAACTCTAACTAAACTAATTACACTGACGTTTGTACTTTGTATTGGAACCGTACAAAAATTCCTAGTCTGTTACTTGTTCGTTGACAATGGCAATAAGGCTAAATATTAGAATCTTCTAAATTCTAAAAATGTATATTTTTGTGAGAAACATTGCATACTTACTTTTAATCCGTCATTGGTCAAGTCAAGTCAATTTTATTTATAGAGCACAAATTTACAACAGTGTAAAACTGTACCGAAGTGCTTTACAAGACATTGAATAAATATAAAACAGTACAAAAAATAAAATATTACAGTGCAGTTTAAAGTGCTGTTTAAAATAAAGTGTATATTAAAAATAGGGAGGCTAGTGGAATTAAAATGGAAGTATGGGCTGAGGTGGAGCATCACTAACGCTAACAATTAAAAGCCAGGGAGAAGAGGTGAGTTTTTAGGAGGGACTTAAAAGATAGCTCTTGTGACTACTGTGCTAGCTGTGCTAGAATTCGGACCTCTTGTCCGAATACTTTTTTAAATCCGAACAGTGGTAAACATCTGGCTGTGAAATTGTATCCTTCTTAGCACTAAATAATATACTGATATGATACATGCAGATACTTACTTACTTCATATACTTCTGGTGAAGTAATGTACTCGTATGACAAGTTGGTGGATCAGATTTGGCCCTTGTTTTTGGGTCACATTTTCTTGTGTGGTAATTTACATGACTCTGTAATCCATTAACTGCTGTTTGTCTCCTTTCTATGTTTCAGAGTACATTCAGTGACTACGCAAAGAGAAAGGTGAGTGAATGAATGAGTTTATTTAAAGGACAGCATGTAATACACTCCATGGACAGCAGCAAAATGGTTACCTTGGATTTAGCAGGGTTGCTATTTTCCCATCTGTAGAACATATGAATACACATGCACACAGACACGCACACAAGAGCATAATTCAAATCCTAATTAAAATTGAGGATGCAACTTTTTTAAGAGCCTATAATGATTAGCCTAATTAGAAACAGAGTAGTAATACTTTGGATACACATATTCTGAAGTTGTCTTGAAGGGGAGGATTACTTATAGCCTTTCTTGGTTTGTTCATTCATTACGATTTTAGGAGTACTCACAATTGAAAAAAGCGTACTTTATTTAGTCACATATACATACATGTACAGTGAAATTCTTCCTCCGCATTTAACCCATCACTGTGGAGCCGTGGCTAGCCGCAGTGCAGCACCCGGGGGCCTACTGCAGATTCTGAGCCAGTGCCTTGGCCAGGGGCACTGACTGGAGCAGGTTAACTAGAACATGTTTTTGGTTGAAGTGAAAGACATTGTATGAAAACAGGATGAAGAAGAGGAAGAATACAATTTAATAGCATACAAAATAGTTGTCCTTGTGGCGTTCCAATGTGTTGTTATTGTTGATGACATTAATGGCACTATTGGCATTCAACTTGTAGAACAATTTTGTAATTTTCTCATAGTTATTTAATCAGAATTCCTCCTTCTGTAGTCAAATAGTTTCGACTTGTCCAGAGTCTGAATGCTGGTCGAGCCGTACCATAGAATAGCCAGAGCCAATTCCCTCCTGTTGACTGGAAGATTGTAACATTCTGCTACTGTCGTGTGTCCATGTTGCCCTCAGGAACAGAAGCAGCAGGAGAAGTTGGCTTTTGAGCGGGAACTGGAGGAGAGACAGAAGGAGCACACTCAGATGCTGTTCATGAACAACTCCCACAAGGAGAACGTGTTACACTCTGTTAGAATGGTAAGTATTTTGTTTTCATTAGAATTAATCACAAAAGATAACACTCCACTGTTGTCTTCTTAGTGGCAGCAGCTGCTTGACTGTGATGGATTCCCAAAGAATGTCGCATACAATATGTAAAATATTCAATATTAATTTCAATATGAAATTAACAGATTCAACAGACTATTATACTGCCGTTATTCAGGGTTGGCACAATGATTCACATGCATAGTGCGTTTTACTGCATCTAGAATGAATGAAAGCCTTATTGACCAATGAACTCGAGCACATGTTTTCATTTTCAACATACTTTAAAACGTATTGAATGTCTGTGATTACTGATGACATGCAAAAATGTTGACACCATTACACTGTCTATGGCTGCAGTACACAATTATGCAATTATAATCTCATGAGACATAATGAGCTGCTCTGCTAATGTAGTATACAGCTCCTGCTGATGCATTGTTATGCTCTGGTGCAATATTTGTGAAGTGATTAATCGTGATAATTGACAGAATTGTTTTCCCCAAATTTTTTTTTTGTTATTGTCTGCGTCCGGCCGGGGCTGCGAAGCGGGTTATGTTTTTAGCCGTGTTGGTTTGTCCCCGCGAGAGTTAGTTGTTGGAAATGACAAGAGAAAGAAGTAATTCAATTTCGGTGCATTTTTGTAGCCTATAAGTAACATGATCATACTTTATCAACAACTTACCGATAGATCACTAGGGGTGCAACGGATCAAGAGGCTCACGGTTCGGACCGATCCTCGGATCAGAGCTCACGGATCTCAGATTTTTCTGATCATCGCAAAAAAAGACAAGACAAAAATAAAAACACAAGTTTGTCTTTTGTTTATTAAAAACTGTTGAATTAAAATACATTAACTCAACTTAAGTGCATCGGGATAATATATGTTTTTAAACCTAATAATATTATTAATCACATATTATATATTTACAAATTTAATAACGAGAACATCCTTATTTATTTTTAATTGAACATGTATATGTTGCTGCTCTTATCAAAATCATATTGAATTACACACTCCCATTTTATACTTCATTTATGTGATTTATTGCATTTCTGAAAGATATTTTTTAACTATTCAGTTGAGAGACACAGACAGACAGACAGACAGACAGACAGAGAGAAGCAGAGAGAGACACAGAGAGATCGACAGAGATAGATAGAGAGATAGTGTTGGAATACTCGCCGTCTTTTCACCGCAAAGGCGCTAAGGCTGTGACCGCGCGCACGCACACACGGGCACACACACTTGTGTGCGTATACACACACACACACAGACTCGCGTACACACACACACTCGCGTACACACACACGCGTATACACACACACACACACACTTGCGCACGTTTCTGCTACACGGGGCTGTATGGGGCAGGGAGAGTCGCTGTTTTAAACTGGAGCGGTGTGCGGCCACGCACACGCCTAAACCGCGGTTCAGGAGTGTTCCGATCCGTTCCCCCTGTTCCGATCTGAATTTCGGATCACTAGACTTCCGGCTCCAGGGGCCGCTGGGAAATGTAGTTGGCATGTTTGCCGGTGGCGTCAATAACAAACGCTCTACTCTACGAACACTTGCATGATAATGGGTTGCCACACATGCTGCTAGCACTAACAGTACTATGTTTTTGTACCACTACAGCGCACGTTTGCAATCTCTGAGTGCTCCCAGTTGTTATTATTGTGATTATTTTACATAATTATAATATTTATAAGTAAGAACCTTTCAGACTCTGAAGAACGCTTAATCATTATTGTTACTACTCTACGTCTGCTGTGTTGTAGGAGCAAGAGCGTCTCGTGCAGGGCTTGTCCCAGCAGCAGAAAGCACAGGACGCTGAGAGGATGTTGATCTTGGCCCGCGTACGGCAGGCTGAGGAGGAGATCACCGGCCGGGTCAGCAGCCTGCTCATGGACGACTCCAGGTATTGAAGATGATGGAGATGTTTAGATGACAACTTGTGTGGATTCTATAAACATTCACACTTCCACTATATTGTAGTCAGGGTTGGGTAGTGACAGACTTGTTATATTGCTCCTTGATTTGAGATATTATCATATTGTCTATGCAACAAGATGTTACACTCTAGTTCTGCAACACGGGGTCCCCACAAGTGTGCCATCACCCTTGCTGTTCAGACCTCAACCACCACTCAGATTATACTATGGCATATTGACTGTACACAATTTTATTGTGACATTCCAACCTATCATGGCCTTCAGTAAATGACTGAATTGATCTTGCAAGTGGCCAGTAAACTATTATTCAGTCTTCCATTATGAGATTGCTTGCTTGTTCCATTTTATGTTTTTTTTTGGGGCACAAGCGCCGTTTTTCATTCTTCATTGAGAGAGATAGTGATAGGATTAAATCGGACACTGGGATGAAGAGTCGGGGGGAGATATTGAAGAAAAGCCGGAGAGGGTATGCGAACCGGCGGCACTGCCCACCCTGTGGCCTGGGAGACGCGCTCTCTAATCACATGTTAACATCAATGTTAATAAAGTATTCTGATTCGGAGTTGAATACAAAGGATGTGAATAAGTGCAGGAATAAATGGAAAACAATTTGAACTAAATTAAATCTATTCTCGTTATTGATTTGACTCCATCCAATATCTGTGCAGGTCAAAGCCAAAATCTACAATACATACATCTTCCCTGCCGTATTATATGGCCTCGAATGCGTGAACTGGACCACAAAGTTGAGCAGTATAATCGAAACATTTCAAAACCACATCATGCGATAGACCACATAGAAATAAAATAACTCCTTAGACTAACCTCACTTAAAACCATTAATAACAACAATCAAAAGCAGAACCCTGAAACTCTATGGACACCCCAAGCGATCCCAAATATGTCTGACAAAACTCTGCTTTGAGGGAATTGTGGTCGGCAAAAGCAGCAGAGGCAGACAACCCACAAGATGATGCGACAACATCTACGTATGGTCAGCACGCGACCTACCAACCCTCATCAAAATGACACTGAACTGAAGGCTCTGAAGGTTGGTTCACATTCTGCTATAAGTGGAGACAGTGAAATGTGATGATTATCTGTGCAGACAACAGAAGAGTGCAGAGTTTCTTCAAGCAATGGAAGAAGAACGGTGAGTTATATGTTCCTAGCAGCTATCCCGCTGAAGCCTTTTTGGAAAACTGTTTTTGTTTTTGGTTGTTTCAGATTTCTGTAAACTAATGTTTTTTTCTTGTCTTGCATTAAATAGAATTCGTATGGAGCACCTGACGGCCATCACACAGGATGAGGCCAACTCGCTGAGGAAAAAGGAAGTGGCAAGTAGGTGTTCTTCGAAAGATGTTGAAATTAAATATTGTAAAAAGAAAAAAAAAACATACACTCTTTTTAATTAATCGTTCACACTGTAGCGACACCTATTCTGGCCAGTGCTACATGCATCCAAATGCAAATGGTAAGAGCAGTATGGTCTGTCACAACTTCTAAAAATGTTGACTGGGTTTACATTCTTTTATTTTTGCACTGTCCAAATCGGATCAGGTTTTAAGCTACCTTGATGACAAGACAATAATTAACAGGGGTAATAACTCCAATACTTTTGCAAACTTGCTGTCTGGTTAGTTGCAGTGTACTGGAAGACTTAATTTCTGGCCACTTTTTTTTCTTTTATCGCTCCCTAGCGGCCATGCAGAAGATGTTGTCAGACTCCAGTGCCATGCGGCTCGTCCAGCAGGCCAGCGACTCTCGCCGTGAGAGCCTGGTATCGGAAGCCTACAGGAGGTGAGATCCTCCTGAGAGACTGGTCAGCATCATTTAGCACTGTGTGGAGTAGGCATGCAGAAGTTTATTAACTTAATTAATTTCTCACCTTACGATGAACCAGAAATAGATGTGTCGCCTGTCTGCACGTTGTACCAATGAAGAAGGATCCTTTCCTGCCCTTCTGGTTCGTAATGGTTGTTGAACTGAGTCAGGCCAGTCAATGAAAACTTAATGTGTCATGTTGACCTTTCCTTTAAAGAAAGTGAAAGTGATTTTCATGCACTGACTGGTTTGTCAGGCTATGGTATGCTATCATTGATGATGATGAAAACACGATCGATGACCGTGTGTAATGGTTTTTCATGCGCGCCCACGTCGTCCACTTCCGCTGCGGCAGATTGCGGCGGAAGTGGAAGATGAAGGCGGTACATTTTGAACGGGTAGATTGGCCCTGATTCGATGTGCGCTCTATCATAGGTTCATGGACTGATTACATTTTGGAGTCCGACATTTTCACGATGGATGAATCAAAAAATGTATTTCCTTTTTTTTTAGCTTTGTATTCGGCAATACACCTTTAGCAGTCGGGACAATCGCAAAGGCCTAGTTTTAATGTGCAGGCATGTGGTTGTTCTGAGTCTAATTTCATCCTCTCAAATATTGCTCTAGTTTGGAGAGCTTGGATCGCAAGTTTGACCAGGTGCTCTCTCTGCAACTACTGGACAAGTCCAAGGCAGTCGCCCAGATCTTGCAAGAGGTAAGGAAAAATCATTTTTAGTCTGGTTGCCAGCAACATTTGGGATTTGTTACAATGTAAAACCGGGACAAGGTTGATGAATAAAGTTATTTTTGTCCAGGATATGAAATAGTGTTAGAGGTTTACTACCTGATTCCAAGGGTGGGATCAGTAAGAATTCCTACATTTTGTTGCCAATTTGGCCATCCATTATAATATATTACTTATGTAATTTGGCCATCCATCGTAAATATATATATTTAAATATATTAATTAAATTAATTATATTATAAATTATATATATATATATATATTATATATATATATATATTATATATATATATTATATAT